>CALSBZ010044954.1:860425-871147 GCA_943591055.1 Gobionotothen gibberifrons | reverse complement strand
CCTTTCAACATGACAGCTGCTGCAAAAAGATAAAAGAGTGGAAGGCAGGGTGCGATGAACAGGACCGGATGTTAAAACTTATTTTAAGCTACTCAAATGATTGTCGATGACAGAACTGAACTCAAATGTAAGATATTTTAATCCAATTCCTCTCTGACCCTTGACTGCTTTATGCATGGCACGAGTGTTAACTCCTCAAATGACAATGAAAGCTTGTGCAACTCTGTTTCACTTCAGTTCAAGCCTTTCAGTCTCGGTTGATGTTTATCACTTAACGGGAAATAGCACTATTAAAAATAGATCTAAACGTCACATTTGTATTTGCAATCCCAGAACATTAATTTAACGTTTTCTCATCTTCAGTTGTGCTACTGGCTGTGTGAAATATGAGGGCATAGTACAAAGAGACTTACATCAGAAGAAAAAGCATGTGTTTTGTGTGATAAGGAACATCTGGTCAATGCTCCTGGCTTTTATCTCAACCAGTCAAGCATTCTGACCCATGAAGACAACAGATCTCCTTCAAATGAAAGAGATGCACTACTGGAAGCTTTCAGAAGAGGAAGAGAGGAGGGGAAGTCCTCCTCTTACTAGGAATATAATGGATTGTGCGGACTGGGTAGAAAGAAGGAAGGGGAAGGAAGTGCTAAGAGCAAGCACAGTCCATTTTTGTCCAGCCAGCTGGAAGCCAGTATCGAAGGCCTCGGTCCTCAGAGTAAGCTACAGCGGAAGAAGCTGCTCTTTTTCTGAGGCTCGGAGATCTTGACTCCGTGACCGCCCCCCTGCGGCGTGTTGCCCTCCTGTGAAAATGACAAATAAAAAAGGTCACTGCTGTCATGTCGAACTGCTTGGTCTTATATAGTTCAGCGACTTTCTTTACAGTCCTCAAATACTTTCTAAAACCAGAGGCCTATGGATAGCTTTTTCAGCTGCTCAAAAGCAATTTGAACATTCATCAATTTGCCCCTTTCCAAAAACTAAGTGGTATTATCAAAGAGTTCTTACCAGCTTCGTGTCCATTTTTGATTTGATGTCCCTGGCGAGTGTCAAAAATGACTGTGAACCGAAAAAAAATGTTATTACATGGCTGATCTATAATCAGGCACACTATAACTCAAGGATGAATGTATATTTACATTTTCCACGTTGATGTTGGCCTTTGCACTTGTCTCCATGAACTTGATTCCATACTCTAATGCGAGCTTAAAAAATAAAAAAGAGGAGGTAACCATCAGTCTTTTTCATTTGTTTATCATACCAATATTCTTCAAATATAATGCGAAGACAATGTATTCATTTGAAGTAAACCAAGCTTCTCACCTTCTCCCCCCTGTCTTTGGACACCTGCCGCTTGTCATTGATGTCACACTTGTTGCCGAGGACCATCTTCTCAACATCAGATGATGCATGCTGGATCCAGAGCAGAGAAATGTAATGAAAACAACCTTCTACACATGCTTTCATTTGGATATTTGAAGAAGTAGGCAGATAAAATAAGACATATTTGAGTCAGTTATTACCTCCTCTATGTTCCTTATCCAGTTCTTGATATTTTCAAAAGACTTCTCGTTGGTGATGTCGTAGACAAGCATGATGCCCTGAAGGAAAAAAAAACAGTAAATCAAATGTGTTGAGAGTATTAAAGCAACTTATACTAATTTGTCTGAAAAAACAAGACGACACCCACCATTGCTCCTCTGTAGTAGGCTGTTGTGATTGTTCGGAAGCGTTCCTGGCCGGCCGTATCCCTGAGAAACAATAACAAGTATCTCAATGTATCAGAAAGTTAAAGAATATATACCAAATGCATGAAACAAGTTTGAAAAATAATTGTATAAAACTTGTGGAAATTGTAATCATTGTTTAACTGTAGTAAAAAATGCCAGCTATGTAAAGTTATTTATTTTTAAATTCACTTTTTGCAGGTGAATGTAGAGGTTGGCTTTGGATGAATTCATTTTGTAGGCTGTAATTAACACAAACTATAGATAAAAGTGAAATAAAATATGCTAAAATTACCTTTTGGAACACGTACAACATCTTAAAATAAGTGCACGACTTTAAAAATCAAGAATACTCGAACGTTAAGAGTGTTAATGGCGTTTAGGTATCCTACTGTACATCTATGAGAACCATTAACGTTGCCTTGAAAAAAGTGGGTGCCACCGCACTTTACTAACCAAATATTGACAAAAACCCTGCCAGCGCATGAAATGTTCTGAAACAAGTAATACATAACGATCAACTTACCATATCTGTAACTTTATCTTCTTGCCGTCAAGCTCTATGGTCCTAATCTTGAAATCAATGCCTAGAGGGATAAAGAAGTACGATGCATGTCAATCATAGCGATAGTTTGCTAGCTAGCGGTACCTGTCAAACATTGGCCGACACCTACTGCGATACAAAAAATGTCACTTGTGGAACGGTATTAACAGGCGTCTTGGTGTCTTATCGTGTCATATAGCATTACTAAGAGCATAAAAGAATAAAAGCGCATATATCATGGTTAAATTAACCAGTTAAAGTGTGCTACATGTAAGGTTTTCCGGTGTCTTACCAGGATGTAGACAGAACCTACTGGCTAGCGCCAAAGCTACTTGGCTAACCGCAAACGTCCGCTAGCAAGTGGAACCACCCGGCAAAGAAATTACAATGAAACACACCTATTTCTACCAATTTCCTAGCCTCCTTCAAAACACATAGGTCACGATATGTTCCCGTGCCATCTCGTATTTGCGAGTTACATTATATTAATGACATCTCGAAGGACCAAACAGTCTTTATTAATGAAAAAGATAAACTACTTTCAGCCGGAAATGTAGCATAGCTAGCTTTCCAGCAAGTAGACGGAGCCCTTGAGACGGACCATTGTAAACAGACAGAAAGACAGTATACATGATCAAATCCGTACCTATGGTTGAGATAAACGTGGAGTTGAAGGCGTCTTCTGAAAACCTGAAGAGGACACAGGTCTTCCCGACTCCAGAGTCGCCGATTAACAGTAATTTAAACAAATAGTCGTATGTCTTCGCCATACTTGATATTATTGCGGAAATCCCGCCCGGCGAACCAGTGATGTGGAGGTACTGAGATATACTGAAATAACGCCCCCTGCTGGCCCGGAATATCCCTGCAGTTTATAACTGTCACCAATGGGCGTTTACCCTTCAGTCACTGTTTCCGTCTAGTGTTGGAACCAAGTCCACATTCTTGAAGTACTTAGACTTTAATTATTTCCTTTATGTAAAGCGTCTTTGAGCATTAGGAAAAGCGCTATAAAAATCCCATGTATTATTGTTATTATTATACTTACATTGTATTTATTTATTATTACAATAAAATGTTATTCCTGTACAATATTTCATTTTCAATTCTGTTTTTAGCTCATATATGTCTGATTTACATGTACACAGTTCACACAAATATATTTCGTTACAACAGCTTATTACCGACATTTTTTTTTCTTTTGGATTTTCTCAAAATTAAATGCCATGCAAATAAATATAGAAATACATTACATTACATGTCACTTGTTAGACGCTTTTATCCAAAGCGACTACACACATTCAGTACTGTGGACAATCCCCACAGGAGCAATTTGGGGTGAAGTGTCTTGCCCAGGGACACAACGACATGCTGACTGCAGTGGGACTCGAACTTGCTATCCTCTGATTTGAAGATCAGCACAGATCTACTGAGCAGAGTATTATATAAGACAACAGTACAATGAAACCAGGATATTTTGTATGCAATATAGTGTATCATAGTATTTTATACTACTTCCTTTTTGATAAAGCTACTGTAGTTAGGGCTGATTAGATTCAGCCCCTAGTTTTGCTGCTGTAGGCTTAGACTGTCGGGGGACAGCTTACTTCTTTCTCTTTGTACCCGTCCAAATAACCCAGCTTTCCCCAAATGTATTGTTGGTGTCCGTCTACGGTGGGATCCTGAGTCGTGGCTGAGCCTGTCACTGTGGTCCTGCCTGATTCTCACCATGCTACTTCTTCGATGATGGCTCCCACAGGATTGTTGACATCCACCTTCTTATGTTAAGAGTCAGACGCATCCATTTTCAAGCATTTGGTCCAAGGACAGAAGGTGTCATACTTATATTCTGTACAAACTGTAAAGTCCACTGAAATAAATGTAAAATGTGTGATATTGGGCTATATAAATACACTTTGAGCGATTGCTAAGTGAAAACCTACATGGCAACACACATCCTAATAAGGACTTCTTAATGTATGTTATTTAGACAATTGACAACTTTTTTCCCCTTTTTTAAGTCATCTTTAACATTGAACTTATCTGGTCATATGTCATTTGATTGCTGTGGTTAATGAGATGACATTGACACCTTCATAAAAAAACAAATATCAGTAAAAGACATTACTGTTAAGGGATCAGGAAGGCTTTCAGCTAAGAAGTATCTTTGTCTTTGCAGAGCGCAAAGGCTGCTGTGCATGTTAGCACATGTTAAATAAATAGTGAGCTCTTTCTGCATGCAAAATTGTGCATACACACACCGTCAACATAACACATACAACTCATGTCATCATCTTCATCAGTTTTATTTGTGCTCAGAGTTTGATGTACAACACATTTTCCAGCAACCAAACTGATTATCATTTGGACCCAAAACCATTATTAAAAAAAGCGGGGAAGAAACAAAAGAACCATAAATATATAAAAGGAGTACATGTTTTTAACAACCAGGACTAGAGAGAGGAATTACAGGGAATGGATGGCATGTAGAAAAGATCCTTTACAAAACAAATGGTTTTTTTTTGTTCATTTGTTTGATGTTGTTCTTGGCATTTTACAAGCTATTGAGATCCTGCAGTGTTTGGTCCAGGACTTGCTGCATTCCTAGGTTTTGCTCTTTCTCTTTTGATAGGTTCTCTGCAATAGAAAGTAACAGCAGATGTGAAACACAATGGCTGGGTTAGTGAACAGATTAAATGAGTACATAAGTGCTAGGAAAATCGGTTTAAAGCAGACTAACATAACACAAAAAACACATTTGTATACGAGAAGTAACCCTACAAAGGCCTTTTCATGGTGGTAAATTAATAAAGGAAATGTTCCAGCTGAAACGAGGTGAAGAGAAGGCTTGACTGAAATGACAGGAGACAGTAAAAAGAGAGAAAATATCTTTATTCAGCTTTAGTTTAACAAAAAAGGAGCAAGGGACAGTAAGTGCAAAGAGAGAAAATAAAAGTGCTTTAAATCAGGGAAGAAGTGACAAAGGGAAAGTGGAAACATCTTGAGGTAAATGCAACGTTTACAAGGTGTTCATATCATTGAGGGCATTATCCAGCTCCTCGCTGATAGCCTTGAATTTCAGTTTCTGAGTGTACAGTTCGTCTGAAGGTCAGAGAGGAAAAGCAGGTGGAGGACAAGGCAGACATTTTGAAGACCAGGGTGGAAAATCAGGAAGAGAAAGAGAAAAATCAGAGCAGAGGTTAAGAATGAGAAAATGTAAGATTTGAACAAAGGTTGAGTAAAGAACAGTCAGTAAAGGATTGAAAACAAGAATGAAAATGAAGTGTACCTTCTAAGTCATCTATGGTCTTTTCCAGTTTAGCCACTGTCCTCTCTGCGAATTCTGCACGGGTTTCGGCCTTTAAAAAAAAAACATATTAATCATTCTGACGCAGATTCCCTCTGAGAAAATAGCTCTAGTGGTCATAAACTTACCTCCTTAAGTCTGTCACTCAGGACTTTAATCTCCTCCTCATATTTGTCTTCTTTCTGAGAGTACTATAGAGACAGAAAGGAAATTCATTGCAAACACAATAAATACCACATGGTTTTAATTGTGAAACCAAGTTAATCCACATGTATTTTAATGTCCTTTGGCACTATGTTATGCCCTTTTTATGTTTTAAAGGTAAGGTAGGGTATGTAAGTTTGAGAAACCAGCTCGAGTGCGCTAGAATTTGAAAATACACGACTGGAGAAAATCTGCCACTTCCTTACTGAGCCCCTCCTCCAACACACACGCACACGCACATGACCAATGAGGGCACGAGATAAGTTTGTGCACGAGATGGAAGGCTGACAGGCAGGTAGGCCATCCAGTTATTTTAGCCGGGCCGGCTCAGATGATTGGTCGTGCTTTTTACAGCACCACGGCTTCCACAGATGACATTTTTTAATGGATTTTTTGTCAAAGCACTTAAGATATTCATTGCTATCAGGATGTTAAGAGCATTCCATGGAATATAACAAAAAGTGTATCTCGAGCCGGTTTCTCAAACTTACCTACCCCACCTATATATTGTATTATACATTGTTGGAGGAACATGGAACTTTTTCAATGCCAACAACGATGTAGCTATTGTGACTACAAAATAAAGCCTTTGAATCTTCTCTTTCTGTACATGCAGGGCAATTAAATGGGTAACACTTCCTCTGCTCAATGAAATGTATTAAACATGCTCTGCTGCTGCAGGGGAACAGCTGAGTGGTTGTGAATAGGTGAAGTTTTCTTTAAGATAAAACAGCAGACTGGTCCATCACACTGGAGAGAGAGATTAACAACACTCACCTTATCAGACTGAGCCTCTAGCGACTTGAGGTTGTTGGTGACGTTCTTCAGCTCTTCTTCCAGGTCAGCACACTTACTGTTTGAATAGAGGAAACACATCTGAATTTTATGAACATGATTGATGTTGACAATGTAATGATGCATTACATTTCTCCTATTTCCCCTTACAGTTCTGCAATTTCTGCCCTCTCTTCTGCCCTCTCCAGCTCGCCCTCGAGGATGACCAGTTTACGGGCAACCTGACATTAGATTTGTAAAAAAAAAAAAAACACAGTTAACAGAAATGACGTCTGCAAACTGAAAATTAGCTGAAATGTGATCTTCTTGACTTCTACCTCCTCGTATTTGCGGTCCGCCTCCTCAGCAATGTGTTTGGCTTCTTTGAGTTGCATCTCCTGGATCTCCATCTTCTCTTCGTCTTTCATGGCTCTGTTCTCAATCACCTTCATTCCTCTGATGATCACAGAGAGACAGACTTTTAGTTCAAAAAGGACAAAAAAAGTCACCACAAGTTTGTTCAGACTGCCTCTGACTTCGTGTTCATTTTTGTGGTCGGAGTCTAAGAACAATGCAGGTGACAGAACTCTTTTCCAGGCCTTCTCTCAATAAAGGCAACACATGAGCTCTTATGTATAAGTTTCACTTGACATACCAAACATTTAACATGTATAACTCATAATCATTACAGGATTGATTAATCATCAAGGTTATCCTGTGATATTTGAAATAGCTATTCAAATCTAATATTAGATTCGAAATGTCTTCTATTTAATTATTTGTATTCTTAAATACATTTGAATGAGTTGTGGTACATAGTTTAGCTTCCTTTGCTCTAATTTTGTATTTGTTTACGTTTTATCTGGTCTGTTTCTTGTACAGCAAACATCTAACTTGACTGTACATCCCATCGAGATGTTAATTACATTTCTTGTATTAGATTTCCAAAACTAGAATCTAGATCTTCTTGAAATATTACAAATAATATGTTTGCGGCCTAAGTCATACCGCAAGGCTCTTCTTCTCTGCTCCTTATCAAAATGTGTGACCCTTGATGCTGTGAGATGATACTTTTCTGATACGTCTGCAACTTTGTGGTTAGTGTAAAATGACTGCAGGCAGTGTTGATTTTCACCTTTCACTCTCATCCGCAGACTTCTCGGCCTCCTCCAGTTTCTGCAGGGCTGTGGCCAGTCTCTCCTGAGCGCGGTCCAGCTCCTCTTCCACCAGCTGGATCCTGCGGTTCAGAGATGCCACATCGCTCTCTGCCTACACACACACACACACACACACACACACAACACAGAGAGGAAAAGAGGTCACAGGTCAGCCAGGAAACAAGCTGCTGCCTCAAAAGGAAGGATACTGTGGAGAATGGACCCAGCTGCACATTGGAAACAAACTATACAACTAACTCATATCCTTTATTTTTAAAACTGGCTCTTTGTTTCTGGTGCAATGCCTCCTTGATACTGCAGTCAGAGTAATGTGTAATCAGTGTATGTATACTAGTTTCTTGATCTCAATATAAAGAGTGTTTTTTATAGATTATTTAATAATGCCTACATTCTGTGGAACCAATCACAAGACTATGTGCATGCATGAATACATTTCATGTTATCCCCCTGTCCAATAAGTCAGATTTCTACCGTGTATTTGTTTTCACTTTCAACAACCCTGATGAGTTCTGGACTTTGAATCTTGACCAGACACTTTGAAAACTGCTGAAGCAGAAAACCAGGGTGGCCAAACTTAACCCTGAAATATCTGAAGTGGAACATCTGGCCTGAGTTTTTTGAATGTATGTTTGGGGGACGACAGATTGCCTGTTCTGGGCCTGTTTCCTGTGGGACTGATATCAGAGATAACCACGTCTGCGCTCTTCTTCCTGTGTAGAGGCTCAAGAGGAGGGATTACAGCTCTTAATATGTGTCAAATGTTTTTCAGACAAAAAGCTCAAAGGGCGACCAGAACAAGGAATAATGCATGATTGACAAAACAACCTTTGACATAAATTGGGAAAAGATCCAAGCTTTTAAAAACGTATAAAACCTGCCACACCTTAAGCAACCACGCTGACGGTTAATGTAATAATCGACTGAAGCTGTCGTTGCATTTGCTGGTGGTTTAGGCAGAACTAGGGCGGGTTAAAGTTAGATAACGCAGCCGAACACAAGTTTCATACGTCATGTCTCTACAAATATGCAATTTTCTCCAACAAACCTCTAAACAGCATCATATTGACACATTTTAAGTTAGAAACGGCAACAATTCAAATGGGATACGCAGGAAAAGGTCGAAATTCTTTACAGGGGCGTTGTGTGTCTCATTATCACTGACAGTTAGCGTGTGAATCCCGTAGATTACAGTCCACAATACAAGTTGCTCAAAAAGTGAATACAAAAGTAAAAATGCGACTGAAGTTGGATAAATGATTAATTATCTCACTTCTTCTCGCTGTTCCCGTTCAGTGTCCAACTCCCTTTGTACTGCCAGTGCACGGTCTTCTGCCTCATCAACTTGTAGCTGGAGGGTTTGGATTTTCTTCTTCACGACCTCCATAATATCGACTGCTTTTAGTTTTCTTCAAAAGAAAAAGAAGTAGCCCGGCAAATGTAGCAGTCTGGATCGACTGGCTGTATCCGTGAAAAAGTTATTGATTCGCCTCAAAGTTGCGGACTGCGAGGAAAACTTTTTTTCTAGGGCAGGAAGTCAGGGACGTGCTGGGTTGAGATGGGGGGAAAAAGGGCTGGGAGTTTTCAGGAAATGTATGGTGAGATCCTCCAATCCCGTGAAGGAGCCTGTCTCAGATGACATCACAGGATTCAGAAGGGGAAGGCACTCGGTCGTTTCCTCCACAAAAGAGGTGTGTAACGTCAATTCTATTGTGGACTTATATGGCAAACGTAAGGTGTTGCTTAGTCTGCATTTGTTCTGCAGGAGGAGGGCATAGAGAGCAGGAAGAGTTACCTCATCTGATTCATAGGTGTGATTCACTCCTACGACACTTTATGTGAATCATGCAAGATTGGACATGGTTGTGTGAGGGGGGGGGGGGGGGGGAGAAAAGTAAAAGTTTTTGAAAGGACAAAGAGGCAAGTTGTAGACTGTATAAAGGGTTTAAAGATGAATATGTAGAAGGGGAGAAGGTAGGGTGTCTTTTCAACAATGGTTGTTGACCTGCAGCAGCTTGGAATGTAAATGGTGGTGACACATTCCTCCAGCGCCCCCTTATGCCTCCTCGTTTTTTTTAGAAAAACCTTAAATGTCATTTTCTGTCGATGTATCACAATCATTTGCAGTGTGAAATTTATGAGGAGAAGAAGTAGTGCTGGAACAACACAAATCTGATAATTGGCATTGGATTATCTGTAATGAACACATTGTAATGTGGCCTTTAACCTGAGGGATTTCATCTGACCTGTGGAATCTACTTTATATTTAATGCTATGTGTTCAATTCCGTTTTAGTGTTATGGGTCTGGCTTTGGCTATACAGAAAGATGCAACGGGGGTTAAGCGAGGATTTTAGGACCAGTTTCAGGGAGAGGGAGGGAGACGTCCCACCTAGATGTACTGAGATTAAAGGGGCCAAACATCTGTGAAGGGGGGTCCCAGTTGAGGACCCTGCAGCTGGCCCGAGGGCACCTGTGGAGGTGGGACCGGCTGCAATACCCCCAGCAGGTAGCGATTACCTCTGCTTTCATCCAACTGAAGAATACATTATATTTGCAACTTTTCTAATAAACTAAATATTACACATTCACTAGTCCCAGTTTCTCAGTTGTGAGAATTGTAAAAAGTCTTTTTTTCACTACTTTCTGACTTCTTAAATAGACAAAACAATTATCTGAGATAGTCAAGACAATAATCAGATAATCAATAATACAAATACATCTCAGTTGAAACTATAGTAATGATGTGTGTGCAACAACCCACAGGCATCACCTTTTTACCAAGATGCATCTTACTTAGAATCTGATGAAAAATCTAGACCTTAACCCTCCTGTTGTCTTCGGGTCAAATCTGACCGATGTACTACTTTCATCAATCATAACTTTTTTGTTTTACATTCGATTGCATTAAGGCTTCATGATATCCTTCACAGTAGACATTTGAACATATAAAATTGTGTGTTGATAAAACACACACACAAACACCCACACCCAC
>CALSBZ010044954.1:803854-860325 GCA_943591055.1 Gobionotothen gibberifrons | reverse complement strand
TGTGCCCAATCCCCCCATGTGAATCACACCTGGCACACACAATACATGTTCAGTGTCTATTCTTTGTATATTTACTGCAGTTGTTCATGTATACCAGTAGTCTGATACAATATTTACAGTTTGAAAGGGTGTTAAATGAAATTTGGTGATGATTAATGTTTTTTGTGTTAATGTAATAGCAGTTAAAACAGGACCGGTCAACTTTGACCGCGAACACCAAAGTAAGGGAGGGAAACGAAGACAATAGGAGGGTTAAAAGTAGAACATCTAACTCTTAGTGGAAAGCTAGTCTATCTGTCTACATATTTCTGCTTAGCCTTTAGCTTAAGGTCAGAGACACCCAGAACAGTTTTTTTCAGGTAAATGGGACATTGCCGTAAAAGACAGATCACATAATGGTCATTCACCATTGGTTTCGATAAGTTAAGGTATGTACTGTAAGGCCATTTAAAGCACAGAGTGTAATATCTCCGCCCCCAGAAAAGGCCAAAGCATTGATTTCATTAGAAACTGCAGAATGGGCTTCTCTGTTTGCTTAAGCTGCATTCCTGGGATTCCTGGTCGGCTACAAGCTGGCCAAGTTATGTCTGTGCTTGAGAAATGGCTCCATTACAGACCTCACAAAGACCAATAACTCAGTGATTCTCAACGAAAGTGAAAGATACAAGGCACTGGCAGTCATTTCAGGATTCCTTTAAGGGTTGTTGGAAGACATACTTTACCTTCCTGTGTTTAAATCCAATCTGATCCTATTCACTGCCTTCTTGTTTCCTTTTTTTGTTGAAATCATAAAAACAAAGACTCTTTTGAGGATTGTTCCCTATTTTCCCAAGATTACAGCTACATAAAAGCTTTAAAAATAGGTTTTTATATTATCTGAATGTCAGTGTTATACGTATTGCTGCTGTTTCATCACTGAAGAAACAACCAAACGTCAAAAATGCAAGTTCAGGCATGACTCTTTTGGGAGTGTGAGCTGTGATAGAAATACTGAGTGCATTAGGCACTTTATTCATCTACTTTTTTTAGACTAATTTGTGTCTCTTTGCAAACCCTGAATGTGTCTCTATCGCTGGTCTTTTGTCAACCATGGAATAATATTTAGTTTAGTCCAACTGAAAGTGTGGTAATCAATACGTTATAAAACTGAAACTTAGAAGTTGTGGTGTTCCACTGTAATGTGGTTAATGTGTTTCAGATGGCGTTGTGGTTAACTCACATCCGCGGCCTTCTTCTCCGATATTTCCAGTTTTTCCTGAGCATCCTTCAGGGCCTCTGAATACTTGTCCAGCTCATCCTCTGTTCCCTTCAGTTTCTTCTGCAGAGCGAGCAGCTCGTCCTCCAGCTGAAAGAAGACAAACGTGACAGAGAGTCAGGAAGGACACAGCAAAACCAAACCAAGTATGAATGAAACACTGAATGGAAAAATCCAGGACTCTTTCGATACAGCGATGGGAAGGAACATGATCATTCATTTGTATTTTATTTAGGTTGAAAGCACTTAAGTAAGATGGGTCAATTAAACCAGAAGCACTTGGGGACATGGCAGTCCCGAGTTAAGGTACATTTCTCAAAACAGGACTAAACTTTGTGGCTTCCCTATGCTTACATGCACGAGGAAAATGTTTAGCATATAACATTTGCTTCTTAGCATTCAACACCACCAGCATTGTTTTTACAGGTATTGAGTCATAAAACCAAGTATTGGAAGAACTTTTATTTCTCCTTATGAGGGTGCTAGATGAAGTGTCAGAGGAGCACCGGAGGAATGCAATGAATTCTTGTAGGACATGAATATTGTCACACCAAAGCATCCATTAGTTGTAGAAGAATGACTCTTAAAAGTTCAAATATCAACCTCATGATGGCGCTAGATGAAACATCAGAGGACAAATGTCATTAGGATTCATTCTCTGGGAACCATGCATGACTGAATGATGAACCATGAATGAACACAACTTCAGAATAATCCATCCACCACCTATAGAAAATGCTGTGAAAGGTTTTCATTAGAACTATTTCTTTGGTAGAAAGTCATTTCGATGTAAACCCTTTGTGAGGAAGTCGAAGGATTGTAAAACCAGGACATTGAATTCTTAAAATTGTTTTGTTATTTGGGTAAACTGATCTTTTAATTGCTGCAGCAGACTGTTTGTAACTTGTGTTAAGATTGAGTTTCAGTGTTGTGTATATTCAGGGCCTTCCATCATCCTAACTGCACTCTTATGTTTGTCCCATCGTGCCAAGAATAGCAAAGAAAGCATCTCTTGTATCGATGCCATCCAAACAAATTAAAGAGCTCTGCATAATCTTCTAGGATTTCATGCTGACTGTTCCTTTGTGCAAGACATGCTGGGGGTCCATATCTGCCAACTGTCACTTATGTTGCTCTCTGAGGGTTTGACTACGACATTAGAAACCCCAGAGAAGATTCTTTCCACTTGCTTTAATGCAGATCCTGTAGATCCTCTCCAACTCCCTGCTCACTAGCATTCCTCTCGTAGCCCCATGATGACAACACCTCCCACTGTGCAATATTTGCCTCTATTTAGACAACCTCAAATATCACATTACATCTCCAGACACTACTTTGCTTGTATCAAGTGGTTTAAGGACACTATCGTGAAGTCAGCCTTGGAAATACCAAACTGTCTAAGGCTCTCGCACTGCAACACCAAATATGGTTGTGCTGATTTTTGGAGTTTACGTTTTGTTGATATGTCACTCCCATAAATTAGGATGCTGGGTAATGTAGTTCTCAGAGCAACAGCTGCTATACATTAGTTATTTAAACTCCTGCAGCATCCTTTCTGGTACTTTGAAGTAATCCCTCTGGTTCGCTGCTGATGAAATGTCCAGCAGGCGTTTGCGCGTCCCTGTGGACTTCCTCTACTTCTCCTGTCCGCTAAAAGACAAAACCCCTGGGCTCAGTATCAGCTGCTCTCTGTCAGGCTGCATTCAGTGCTTTGGGAAATACTTGACATGTACTGTATATAAAGCTCCTCTACAGACTGCACAAGTGGTTTGGTATGTTTTGTATTTACTTGAGGGAAAGTGCATTTTAATTTGATATAAAACATACAGATAATTTAATATTATATATGAATAGCAAATTAATTAAATTGAGCCATGTTCTGTTAAAAATAATAATTAAATAAATATAATAAAATAAAAATAATAAAATAAATAGTAATAATAATAATTTGTATTAGTATAGATATAATAATAATCTAGCCCAATACATCTGCATGAATAGTGGTTAAACAGACGAAAAAAACACAAATCCAATTGATATGACCAGCAACTAAATAGGACTGTGTTTTACATACAACCAAAAATAACAGCATAAATCATATTATTTTATAAAATCATGTTAAGGAAAATGAACACAAAATCACAATTAAAATAATCTTGTTGACTGTTATGAATTCATTTTACATATTTGTGTTGCTTTATAAGTACAATTTGGTCAGATTATAACTCAAACCAAAGTATAACTATTGTTACAGTAGCTCTATAGCATCTGCACTTCTTTCTGAGTGGGATATATAAAGCATTTGATCTTTATTTATGAAAGTCACAATAAGAATCTAACTATTGCCAAGCTAACTCCAGATTTGTTAAATTAGCGTTATACAAGAACACATTGCTCCATCTCATCCATCAGCTTGTCTCACCAGCTTGCATTTATCCTCCGCTGCCTTCTGGTCGGACTCAGCCTGCTCTGCTCGGTCGATGGCATTCTCCTTGTCCAACTTCAGCATCTGCATCTTCTTCTTGATGGCCTCCATGGCGACGGTTGGGTCTCAGTGTCTTGGAAGTGGCTTTGGAAGAAAACTTGAAGTGAATAGCTGTTGCAGAAGCTCAGAGGAAGAGAGGCTCAGAAGAGTTGAGGGTGAGAGCAACCAGCAGATGCAGAGAGGAGGAGAGAAGGAGGAGAGGAGGATGCAGACGGAGAGACGTTGGAGCTCTGTGTGATCTAAACTTGTCTGGATGTTTAGAGACAGCCCCAGTCTCCAGTGACAGCCCTTTCCCACCGTTTACCCCTTTCCGCCAATCCCCGCCCGGGCTACTCTACAACTGTGCCCCCCCTCTCTAATCTTAACTTCACCTCTCTGAAGGCTCCTTGGAGGAACAACTTGCTCTAGATCTCCCATCTCCTTATTTGGATCATGGCCTTTTTGTTTTGAACCCAGCAGGAGAGAAATATCAGATAAGAAGCAGGTCCAGAACTCAGACATCAAAAGGACTTTGTCCACATTAGTAATATGAGTTACTGGACGATACATTTTCCCCCCTTTGGGCTGCAAATCTATATGCCTGTGTTCTTACTCAGGAATGTTCAAATTGATGTTAATACCAGAGTTGGTTAGGAAGGACATAGTTTTCATTCTACTACTGAATGAAAAAGGGCTGTTGGAAAAATGATCCAGCTTCAGATTCTGGAGAAAGAGTCTGTCTGCGTGTGATGAACACCAGGCAGCTGCACGGACATAAACCAAAAGTCTACTGTAATTAAGCTCCCCTTAATTACTATTGGTCCGACTGACCTTTATTTAGAACTGTTTTCTGTCATTTGTTAGTCACACAACATCAAAAAAGGATTGTTGACTTGTTGTTAACTTGTGTTTTTAGATTGTGTTCAGGATTTATTTGTAATGTATGTTTGAAAAATGGGTCATGCTCATGAAAACTACACATTGATGTTTACATTTTTGTCATTTATGATGAATCTTTTTGCAAAAAGTGCTGCTTTTGAAATCGTTTTAGCGCTCAGGAGCTGTGTATGAGCTGTGTATATCTGTTTGTATACTAATGACATCAGAGCTAATGACTGTCTGCTTGCCTTCAACTTTTCTCTGCCAGCTGCCCCGACTAAAAATAAAGATTACAAGGAAACTCAAAGAAAAGTGAAGCGTACAGTGACCATTTAAGAGACTGAAGATAGACCCGGACACATGCATGTTTTGATTTTCACGTTTCATCGCCAAGATCACTGGGGGGGGGGGGGGGGGGGTATCCATTTACATTTGATGTTATTCCTTATACAGACATGGTCCTGATTGTTGTTTAGTACAGAGGAAGATGGCCAGGAAAAGTTGTTGCTGTCCATCGAAATCCGTTTACCTTTCTTTATGTAAAGCTTTGTTGCAAAACCAAGCTTATCGTTTTTGTGGCCATTTTGAAGTATATGATGTTTTTTGATAGGGATAGTCATGACTGTCATATTGGCTGAGATCATTTGCGGTGAGGTTCTGCCTCATATCAGAGGTATGTAAATAACTGCGCAGTGTGTGACTGAATCTGCCAAATTGAAAGCCAGCAGATATATAGATATTCACATATTTTCTGTTATAGACCAAAACTGCTAGGATTCTTTCTAGCAGGGGAAGAAGTCGTCACACACACACAAGTTTATGAAAGTGGTGACAGTTTGATAGCCCTACAGTCCTCGGGTTTACACAGGCAGACATCATGAGATTAACTGTGTGCCTTATTTGGTTTGTCAGGATGCTGGTTGCACACAATGTTATGATAATGCATTGCTCACATACAATTCTGGTTATTCAAGATAACAAATATTGATTTTGGATGTCTTTTAGTGAGGTTTTTCTTTAATAAGATTCCCTTCAGCTTGTACAGTGAGCAGAAAGGAGGTTTGGAGCTGATCCAGGAGACAAGGGAGGGAGAAAAGGAGAGAGGAATAGAGACAGGGTGAATCAGATGCAGAGTGAGAGAAATCAGAACCCTCCCACAGGAAACAGTACTAAACTCTTCTCCTTGTATGGTAAAAACTCCCCGAAAAGCCACAGGATCGTCTTGGGAGTAAAGTCAAAGTCTTGCTAAGTATACATCACAATGACATGGGTATGGTGGAACAGATTACAGTGTATATTAATGCTACCAAGAATACAAACTAGTACTAGTTTTAGCAGCCTAAAGTGCTTGATGTCATGCAAGGGATATTTGGACACTGCCAGTACAGTTCTGTGTTCAAACTTACTGCTATGATCAGTTGTTCACACTGAAAAAACATTTATCACAGCAATAGGTCTCAGGGAACAATAATGGACGCCTAGTATTGATAAAGTTTGCCATGGCAACACCTGCACATCGGACTTATCAAGTATGTCACACCTGCACGATACATGGAGTCATATTGAGACAAGCCCATTTCGCAACAATTGTAACGCGTCAGCCCTGCAGCTTCTGTACAAACATGTTCATTGACTACGGAAGTACAACCAGAGATCCCCACCTACAGCTCCAAACTCAAACAGTGTGTAGTGTATGGACGTGGTTGAGGGAAGTGGTTATATTTGGCTCTGTAACTCAGTACAGTTGCATCTTTGACAATGTCTCAGCTTTATCTTACCAGCCAAGGACCAGAGATCTGTCACTTTGATGAGCCACAGTTGGTTTGCTCAAGCCCAGTGCTGAAAGGCTTTTCACACCAAGGGGGGGGGGGGGAAGCCTTGGATGGTTGTCATTTTTGCTGTCCTTGCATTATTTGGCTCTTTATTTAACTTTGCTAAATGAAAATGCAGATTTGTCCCACTCTGTGGCTACCAAACAAATCTAATATTCATTCACACGTCACATGACTTTTTAAATGTCTTTGCCATTCTTCACAACTCCACTCCATCATACACGGAGGTGAAAATCACCAGCTGTTTGGTTGTGCATAGTTGAGAAGGCTTTTAGACCAAAGTTATTTTAATGTTAAGCCTGTACTACCTCGATTATTACTACAGTAGCTCTGTGTATTGTAACACACTGACATAATAATAAGTGGTATATTTTTAGATATATGGAGCAGCAATGCTTCTACTTATGTTTCAAGAGTCTATTTAATGAAGTTAGTATATATGACTTAGATGCTATTTAATATTAGCAGTTATAGTCAAGTTCACATTGTCCATGCACTTTTCTGTTCTTGTTGAATTATTATTTTATTGGATTTCAACAACAACAAAAACAGCATGTTCATCATTCTGTCATGTATAATCTACATTTATTTATCTTCATCAGAAAGTACATGTGGTCTTGTTTCCCAGGTAGAGGATACAGGTCTGACGTTAGCAGCAGACTTCACTGTTTCCATGGCCAGGCAGGTTAAAAGGTTATTCATTGATTAATAGTTGCTGCTTCAGATTTTTTCCATTGAAGAGCAATAAATAATGTTTGCCTGCAGGATAAAAATACTTGACTAAGATCCAAGATGCAAAGACGTCAGCAGAGCGGTAATGTTACAAAAACAATATCAGATATGAAAATAGAGGGTTCTGGGTAGAAGGAACAGATTGATGTACAACCCAAAAACCACGAAGGGGTTTAAACATTTTACTTTTTAAATGCAAGAACAAATGACAGATCATGATACTGTTGGCAGAAACATCATGATGTGAATATGTGTATTTAGATTAGATCAGAATCCTCATGTTATGTCTAAAGGGTTAGAGTCAAACATGGGAACAAGGGTGTGGTTTATGTCTGGACAACAGGTGCGTTGGCTTCCATCAATGGCTATTTTGCACAACAAAATACACAATAATGACATTGCACTTTAATGACGCCCCTATGATAGTGGCAGTCAGCTGTGGCATATTATTCTTTTAATAATCACCATGCTCTTTGCACGGTATAATATTTTTAAACTGTATTTCGAAGTTCATCTTGACATCTATTAGTCAATCAGACCACATATCATTTTACTTGCCTTCCTGATATTCATTGTAGCCCCCCTCCCCCCTAATATCTCTTAGATTCTTATATCTACCTTACTGCTCTGCTCTCCCCCCTGGACTGACAGTTGATGTCACATATTCTTCTATAAATGTAAATAAACAATTTGTTATGAATTGTCTTATGACCCTTGACTGGGCTAACCTAACAGCAACCTAACAACGAATGCTCGCAAATGTGTGTGAACGACCACTTCACCAAGGAATATACTGCTATTAGAAAGATCAACCACTGAGGCCTCAGTATCTGGATATCTAAGAAGCTGCAGCACACTCCTAGGCAACGTTTTAAAAAGCCACTGCATAGTCAATATTGCTGAGTTTCGGTTTTAAATTCAGTATTTAATAAGAGTGTTTTGTTTAATTTCCTGTAATCCCAGATACAGCTATGTCTGATTGGTCCCAGATTGACTTTTGTGATAACAGCAGTATGATCTGTAAAGACTGAGGGCTCTTTTAGTATTGTATCCAACGTATGTTCTATCTCCATCAAGACCAATATCTCTCGCCACCTGAACAGTTTCTTCCCCTCCGCTACCGGCCTCTTAAACAAGGCCCACTGACACTTTACCTCAGCCACATCATAGACTATATGCATTACTTTAATGCACACAATGTTCATACTCCTTTCTGCACATATTCTTATTTCACATTTCATAGTTTATCTTCTAAAATGCATTCATAGCATTCTATTTCCATGTAAATTACTGCTTTATTTAATTTGTATTGCTATTTAACTGTATTTTATTACAGTGTAAAATATTTTTAGTTTTATATTAGATTTCTTGTTTTTTTTTATATTTTATGTATGCACCATGACATCAAGTCAAATTCCTAGTATGTGCGAACCTACCTGGCAATAAACCTGTTTCTGATTCTGATTCTGAGGAGATCAACCAGAAAGAAGTCTATGCAGGACTGCTGAGATCTATTCTTATTACTCCATATGCTCTTTGCTTTAAGTTCCTATGTCTCCAATAACAATCTCTCTATGGTGGACTAATAACATGACTTTTAAACTTTCCCTGTAGTATAGCGACCCCTGCTGACCTATTACTACCGAGGTAAAACCACACATTTTTACCCTATTTTCTCCTCCAAAATGACAGCTCTGTTTCTAAGGAGTCTTTTGACTGAAACAAACATCAGCACTTTTGTTTCGGAAATATATAAATAAGCGTGTTCTCTTTAACTGGTTTCGTATAACCCTGGCATTAACAGACAGAACAGAAATTGACATTAAAGAACACAAACAGATACAAGAACCTGCACTGCTCCCAGACTCTGTCTCCTCCATGATAGCCTGTTTGGGTTTTATCCTGTTCTTAAAGTATTTACTGAATTGTATGGTGTCCTTGGGTGTCGTGAAAGGCTGCCTTAAATCAAAGGAATTATTATTATAATGAGAACAAATCAAAACAATATCGGCTACAGAGGTGTAAACAGTTTATAAACCCCTATATTAAAAAGGTAACGTGTCAAGTGTCAAGCTCGGGAACTAAACCGTGTTCACGTCTTATAAATTGAACTACATTGAAGTAATCGTAGATAGTCTAGCGGCAAGTCCTCAAAAAAAGGCTTTAGTTTTCGAGATACCCCTACCGAGGTAGAACAAAACACAACAATGCTTTTTCTTATCTTTAGGGTCTCCCATTAATGACATTGATTGTACCTGTGTACTCTCATGTTCCGATTAACCCAGCTTCCCCACATTTCTTTCTTTTTGGTGTCTATATATGCCGGGATCCGGAGCCATGGATGATCCTGTTGCTGCAGTCCTGTGTCCTGGGTCGCGAGCACAGATCTTCAGTCGTGGCTGTTGCTGTGGTCCTGGATCATAAGGATTCATCTTCCTATTATACACACATGCATTTCCAAACATTTGGACTACCTATGTTGCAAATGTATTATCTTTCTTTTACACACGGCATCTATTGCACGTGTGTCCGTCCTGGGAGAGGGATCCCTCCTCTGTTGCTCTCCCTGAGGTTTCTCCCATGTTCCCCTTTAAACTGTGGGTTTTCTCTGGAAGTGTTTCCTTGTACGATGTGAGGGTCTAAGGACAGAGGGTCTAAGGACAGAGGGTCTAAGGACAGAGGGTCTAAGGACAGAGGGTGTCGTATTGTCATACTGATATTCTGTACAAACTGTGAAGACCACTGAGACAAATGTAACATTTGTGATATTGGGCTATATAAATAAACATTGATTGATTGATTGATTGATTGTTGTCAAGTACTTCCTGTAGTTTGGGACATTTGTTTTGCTTTAGGTTATAACACTTGTGTTATTATTCAGAGCTGGGTCCTCATTACAGATCTGCACTTTTTTAAAATGCACCTGCATTGACACACCCATTCACAAAATATTATATATATATGTATATATATATATATATATAGAAAACAAGAAATGAAATGTGTGGTCATGGTATTTGACAGGTATGACGGCCCTCAGTCAATCAAAGACCTGGAGAGGCAAAGGAGAGGTGCAAGTGATGGAAGGCCTACACATGTTATCACTGGCAAAACAAATGTCCCAAACTACAGGAAGTACTTGAGGAGTAGTGGAAACAAGACTGCACTGTGCATGTTTGTGAGCAGCTACATTGTCACTGCTGCCCCACAGAGACTACACTCAGGATTTGACGAAGGGGAGGAGGTGAAGAGCATCTGCACAGCAGGAGTCAGCAGTTTGACATCACAGTGATCAGGAGGAGGCAGTCACAAGGATGGAAGCTGAATGGTTTAGGCCCAAAATACATTTCTGATCTTCTGCTAAATTATGAACCATCCAGATCTCTCAGGTCTTCAGGGACTGGTCAGCTTTCTGTCCCCAGAGTCAGAACTAAACATGGAGAAGCAGCGTTCAGTTATTATGCTCCAAATATCTGGAACAAACTCCCAGAAACCTGCCGGTCCGCTGCAACTCTGACTACTTTTAAATCCAGGCTGAAGACTTTTCTTTTTGTCGCTGCTTTTAATTGAACTATTCATATCTTATACTGCACTGTAACTTTTATCCATGTATTTTTTTTCTTTTAATGTTTATTTTATTATCTTTGCTTTTTAATGACTGATTTTAAATGCCATTTTCTTAATGTCTTTCATTTTTTTTTGTAAAGCACTTTGAATTGCCTTGTGTTGAAAAGTGCTATATAAATAAACTTGCCTTGCCTTGCCTTGCCTTGCTCCATGCCATACATCTTGCAGAGTCATATTGCCGCATCATTGTGAGGTCTGATGACACAGGTGTGGAAGTACTGCTCATATATTATGCAAGCAAATACATGTCTCTAGTGTACATGCATGCAGGCCATGGAATGAGAGAGAGATATGTCCCCATCAACACCATATGTGAGAAAATTGGAAAAGACATGTCTAACTGTCTACCAGCATGTCGTGCACTCACTGGCTGTGGCACAACAAGTAGTGTGTACAGAATAGGAAAGACAATCAGCATCAGCAGGTCGTTTGTGACCCTGACCAGAGCTGTTTCAGTGCTGTGGGCGGAACGGAAACCGGACTGGAATTTCTCAAAGAGGCCGTTTAGTTGGAGATGGTCCTGAAACTGGGCGGCAACTACAATGATGTCTAACTGTCTACCAACATGTCGTGCACTCACTGGCTGTGGCACAACAAGTGGTTTGTACAAAATAGGAAAGACAACAGCATTCACCAAACTCAAGACCCATCTCAGCGAGCTCAAAGATCTGGCCCATTTTGGACAGCTTGGAAGAGTCTTTGCCAGTCGCAAGATAATTTGAGCTTCTGCTATATAGAAAAAAGAAAAAGGAAAATGGACTGATGTGCACACACTTGGATGAACTGAGGTTCATAATTGCATCAACAACAGATGCAGCCTCGGAAAATCTGCCGCCAACAGAGGATGCATTTCAACAACATGTACAAAGAGCAATGTTTCAGACAGCGATTGGTGTCACAGGCCAAACCCAAACCCTTGTTATGGAGTCCTGTTGGCAAGGGGTGGATTGTCAGAGATGGGGCCATTCAACCAGTGCTATTTACAAAACCCCAGCACCTACAGAAGTGAGAGACATTACTCACTTGTATTGCAAAGATGCAAAGTGTGGAGAGAGTGGAAAGTGCCAGTGCCTCTCTGTTGGCCTTCCCTGTACGGGGTTCTGCACCTGCTCTGCACAATGTCAAAATGTGTCCCCTAACGTTTCTGAGGAACCTGACTTGACCTCTCACAGAATTATTTGATGAATTGTATACTGTACTTTGAATTAAGGTTCCAGTTTCAATAAAACCTGTACTATTTACACCTATGTTTTAGAGGCTTGCAATTTAGAACTTACTCTTATTCTGACTATTTGGTGATGTAGTTCAGCCACCTGGTATTTCCCTCTCCAAATATAATGACCATCAGAGTGAGCATTCTTAACTTATAGGCTATTATGCCACTTATCCCCCATTCGGAATGTGACTGTATCAGAGAAGAGGTAGGCCTATGTCTAAAGAAATCTCATTTGCAATAGAACTGTACCAGTTATTTCCATACAACTACTGGTTAGTGTTCAATAGCACCCTAGACAATTCAGTAATGGTATATTTTGTAGGGGTTACTGTTTTCTGATAAATGAGAGAAAAGTGATTGAGTCCTATGTTCCTATCACCAAAAGTACAATTTCCGTCTAAACTAAAGCTAAGTTTACAGGACTATAATTCAGTATTTGTTTTGTTAAATAATTGTCTGACTATTTGGTGATGCAGGACAGCCACCTGGTCAGCAAATCTGAAGAGGAAAAGAGTCATCATTCTCAAGTTATGGGCTTTTTTGTCACCTTTCCTATATTCGGCCTGGTCTAATTTGGCTCTTTTTCAGGGATTGGGGTAGTTCTAAAGAACAACCAAAAAAACATTTTTTCCCCCAAAATAAAATTTGACAACAATCAATTTCATTAATGGGAGACCCTGAAGATAAGAAACATCATTGTTGTGTTTTGTTCTACCTCGGGGGTATCTCGAAAACTAAAGCCATTTTTGAGGACTTGCTGCCTACTTATATTTCCACTTTTCTGTGTTCTTTTTGACTGACTTTGACTTCAACCAATCAGGGACGTGTTCACTCGTTTCTGACGGTGACAGCCAATACAAAAACTCCAAAAAGCAAAATGGGCGTGGCTTGGAACAGCTGGTGGGGGTTAGTGCAAGGCGCTTTGAGTGGAGCGGTTGGTTGGGTGGTTGATGGGGCAAACAAAAACAAGCTACGCATCATGAGGGTCCCTGAAACACTGCTTTGGGCCGCTTTTCTCATACATAAGGTGAGAGAGACAGAGGGTATTTCTTCATAAACTGTTTCTCTGCACGTTTACATTGCATTGTCAGACATGGTTGGCAAAAACAGCCGTGTTTTCGGGATGTATTAGCTGCGATGCTATGCCTGTTAGCTTGCGGAGATCACCGAGGGCCCTGGAAACAGGCACATCTTTCACACTTTGAGGCAAAATTAACGAAGCAGGATTATGTATGATTCACTGCTTCATGTTTAACCACTAGAGTTGTTAATGGCCGACTGCGATTCAGTATCGATTAGCCCGACATCAGGAAAATGTTAGCCATTAACTCACATCTTTCTACAGTGTCACATCTCTGGTAACGCGTCTGAGCATCTGGGCTGGATGGTAAAACCGATCATAATGTCCTTATAATGTCATCAAACCAACTGTACTCTAAAGTATTACCAAGTGTTTTATTCTTCTCTTGTCTGTAAGACATTTGACATCATCTTTGTTATAATAAAACAAGTACTAAGTAGTAGCCTAAAACCACAAAGACAAATATAAATCTTATGATCCAAACTCTAATTATGTAGAAGTATAGGCATCAAAATATACGAAGCGTGCAATATGTAAAAAGTACTCATTATGAAGAATAGCCCATTTCAACTATTATAACTAGTGATGCATACATAGTACTGTATGTTTTGAAGGAGGGGCCAATCTCAAACACTGCCAAGTGGTTTTTTCTACAATACATCAAATGTTGGCAAATAAAGGGTGGAGTAAACATTACAACATGTGATTTCCAAAGGTATTGGAGTAGTAGTATAACGTGGCATTAATACTCCAAAGTATACTTGAGTAAATGTTCTTAGTTACATTCCACCATTGTACAAATCCTAATGACCTTCGACAATTACAACATCTTACAATTTGCCATAATGCACTTTGCCAATTTCCCACTGAGTTTAACACATGATAATTAGACACAGAGCACATATCTGTTCAACTCACGAATGGCCCTTTTTTATTCACTCTGTTTTATCTCAAGATTTTCAGCAAAAGGCATACTTATATGTGCTGTAGGAAATACTCTGTCTGCATTGTTCATGGGGATCGAAGTTAATATCTTTATAGGTGAAATTCAGACGTCTGACATCTAAGCGCCAATTAGAAAACAGTATTTGACAATCAGCCAATCAAATTACAGCAGGGCAACAGGCAATCAGCCACACCTGGCATCAACTTCAGCTTCCATTGTCACAGCTTTGGGCATGCGCATTGTTGTTTAATTATATAGTTAATTAGAAGTGAGTGGGCTACCTATCTTACTCAAATGACCCTTCAACTCCAAATGTATATATTATGGCTAGTATTATAAAAAAAAAAAAACTGCAATACATAAAAAAACTAACTCAAATTCAAAGTGTCAACTTTAATATTCTTCATTGTTTAGAAAATACAAATAAACATGATACATTTACAGCAATGGTTTTGAATGTAACCTTGCTACAGAACAGCAACGACAGTTCACATGTGTGTGGAAATAATGTTCAAGTCTATGTTCTATACAAAAAATCAATTTATAAATGTTTGATGGACGTGGAGTGATGTTGTTGTCATGTTGACAGGTGGTGGGAGAGTACGGCATGGCCCATTTCAGTGACATGGGCAAGAGCAAAGGGAAGGATTACTGCATATTCTTCAACTCTCAGTGGGCCCGTCTACCTCAGGACCTCAACAAGGCAGTAAGTCACGAGCAAGCAACAAGACGTGTCTGCAGTGCCTATTCATAAAAAGACACTTTGTGACCTTTTATTTATGGTAAGAGTTGACCCCTAACAGAATGCGCTTAACGTTGCTCCCTTTGTGTGTGTCTTAAAGTCTCGTCTTCCAATCTATGACCTGACTTCATCGGTCCTGTGCTCGCCCTCTGACGTCCCAGAGGGAGGATTCCCAAATCGCATCCCCATGGTGATGAGAGGAAACTGCACTTTCTATGAAAAGGTCAGACTGGCCCAGATTAACGGAGCCAAGGGTCTGCTCATCGTCAGCAAGGACAGACTGGTAAACATGCTTATTACTCTAAACAGTCCATCTGTCTCTGATATGCCACCCCTGGGCCTTATTTTGGAACATTAATAAAAACAAATATAAGAGATCATTTTGAAAGTTGAGGACATTTCATTTTTGCATAGTAACATTTACTTTTGAGTGAAACAGCTGTAACACCAACACTGACATTTGATTGACTGCCACCAAACCCTATTTCCCTTTTTCTTTTCACAACGAGCAAACAAGTATTAAAAGAGGTGTAAATCACTACAAGCCTGGCCATGCCGAGAGCTGTAGCTTTGCAACTGCGGGCTAGTTAATTGTCCCGATATGAAACACATGCATTGTAGCTGCAGTGAGAGAATAGGTAAAGATATTACCGTAAATTCCAGACTATTAAGCGCACCTGAATATAAGCCGCACCCACTGGTCGGTCACCAATTGTGGGTAGCGTGGCTGAGCTTCTCCGGCGTCTCCGGCTCGCCGGAGAAGCCAGCGCCAGCCAATCAAATCCCGTTTCTGAAAATATGACAGCTCAAGTCCTAGCCAATCAAACCGCGTCTAAGCTGGGAGAGATATCCCGCCGTTCATTTCTATATTTCAAAAACAGATGGAGGATAAACTAATTATCGCCGTAGCAAATCACCCGGTTTTGTATGACCAGTCCCTATTAACTTACCGGGATACAACCGGAGGAACCAGGCATGGGGGGAGGTGGCAGAGACAGTGGGTGAAACTGGTAGGCTTTTGCCTGTTTGGGGATTTTATATCCAGTATATCCAAGCATAGCTGGCTAGCTATGTTAACACTACGTAAACGGGGCGGGACATTCATGTGATTGGTTGTTGGTTGCGGGGCTCGAATAAAATCCCCAAGCTTCAGACACGCCCAGCTCCAAGCTTTTTTTGAAGCTGTAGTGTAAGCCACGATGTTCAAAGCGTGGGGAAAAAGTAGCGGCTTATAGTCCGGAAAGTACGGTACTTCATTTATGCAACTTTCAAATGTGTTGTCGGTTTTGTTATTTCCATCTTCTACCGCAACAATTTTAAAACAATCTTCTACATTTTAGAGTTGCAACAATATCTTTCAAATGTACAAACATATGTGTAACTCATAGCACAATTTAAAAAATCAACAAAATAGTTGACAACTGTTCGATTTTTATCCCCCTAAAATAATGTCCCATGGTGTTCCACTGAAAAGGAAGGAACGTTGCCTCTACATCTTAAAGATGTAGCTTATTACATTGTGCATCAAGAGAACATTGCATTTGGCACTTCGGAAAACAGAAATGTGTTTTTGTTTTTAATCACAGACACCCCCAGCAGGAAACAGGACTCAGTATGAAGAGATTGACATTCCTGTAGCGCTGCTCAGCTACACTGATATGCTGGAGATTATCAAGGTGAGGGGCCATTCAACAGGAGACAACCTGAGTGTCTGTGTCTGTGTTTTTCTCTTCCTCACCATAAACATTTGAGAGTCCGACTCTGGAGAGACAGGAAAGTGGATCTCTGCCAAATGCTAAATAATGCATGTTTGATGAGAATCTACGAAGGAGGATTTTGTTGTGTAGAGCTTAAAAAAAAGCCTCGACTAAAATGTTGTTTCAAACTGCTGCAGAAATTTGGTGAAGAAAGACAGGTCGCCATGTACGCTCCCAGTGAGCCGGTGCTGGACTACAACATGGTGATCATCTTTCTGATGGCAGTGGGAACCGTTGCTATTGGAGGATACTGGGCCGGCAGCAGAGACACCAAGAAGTGAGTGAAACGATGGAGGAAACTGACATTTAATGTGGAATAATACTCATTTTGAATGCTTAACGGCCCGTCCACACAGCGGCGTGCGTTGACGCTTCACCATTCACTTTGAATGGGGTGACGTCACGTTTCGCCAAACTGCATCGTGGGAAGCGACGTGGAGCGTTGCTGGCGTGGCTCGCTGCAAAAGTTGAGCAATGTTCAACTTTTGACGCCTCGGCAGAAGCGTCAGCCAATCGAATCATATGCCAGTACAAGCTCTAGCCAATCAAACCGCTGCTTGTGTGTCAGGGGCGGGAGATTCATGTGATTGGTTGTTGGTCGAGTTTCAGACACGCCCGCCGGCAAGCGTCAACGCACGCCGCTGTGTGGACGGGCCGTAAGTGGGTTACAATGTATACAGAAATAACCCAGTGGTTTTATATTTTAAGAATAGAGGGTACCCGCTTTCTTGGTTGGAACTTTTTAAATCCAAACTGGAAACTAGTAAAAAAAAAAAGTTAGAGGATTTTCAAAGATGATGCTGGTTGTTCTTTCCGTTACATTGCATCATCACAGGATGCAGAATTTCCTTCTTCCTGTACACACACTAGGGCTGCTCAATTAATCGTATTTTAATCGCAATTACGATTTTGGCTTGCAACGATTATGAAAACAACATAATCGAAATAAAATGATTTGATTTTTTGTATTGGTTTTTCAGTTGAATTATACTTAAAGTTCAGGGTAATCAGCTGTTTTTTTCAATAAATGGATGTTTTAAAAGTTAATGAATAATCGTTTTTAATAATCGTGATATCAATTATTGACCCAAATAACCGAGATAATGATTTTTGCCATAATCGAGCAGCCCTAACACATACAGCTCTTTTAATACAGACTGCTAAATATAAATCAAAGTGAAGTTACCAGGGGGGGGTCGTCTCCAGGGAAAATGAGTCCCAGTTCTCTTGGCAGAGAACTACGAGCATACGATTGCTCAGTCTTCTCTCTTAGTAAAGTGTGTGTTCAGTCTGCTCCTCCCCCAAAGGGCAGCGTTGTTTATTTGAGGCTGTACGGGTGACTCATGGCTCGAGCCAATGAGAGTCTGTTCTTCCTGACCAAGTTGGCACGGTGACTCAGGCCACAGTCTGACGCACAGGCACCACGGGCAAGAAAACAGTTTGGAGTAGAAGTGTGTGTGTGTTGAACTAAGGAAGGAAGTAGCCCAGGCAACGTGGTGGTAAATATTATCTGTGCATGAGGAGGTGATCATCCTGGCTGCTTTGGAAAGTCCCAACCATCAGTAAATACTAGGGATGTAATGATACCAAAAATTCACGGTACGATAATATCGCGATTAAAAAGTCCACGGTACGATATTTATCGCGATATTGGAAAAATAAAGTGAATTTTTTTCTTTTTTCTTTACTTTAATTTGTTTTCCTTTATTAAATTATAAATCTGATTCGTACAGCATTTTAGTAGGATAGTAGTATTTTAAAGTGTCAACAATATAATAATCAGACCCTGCAATAGAATAAATCAAGTTTCACTTTAGTTTTTCAAGTAACTCACTCACTCACTCACTCACTCACTCACTCACTCAGCATCATCAAGGTTATCTTTGAGGAATATGAGCATGTCCACATTTCCAGGTAGAAGCTGGGATGTTTGGGCGTTTACAATATCCCCTGCTGTGGAAAAAACTCTCTTGCTTGGTACTGATGTTGCTGGGACAGAGAGATATGCTTTGGCCATGGGTGACAGCAGTGGGTAAAACTGTGCATTGTCTCTCCACCACTTCATAAACAATACAGTTGTTGCCAAGAAGGTGAGGCTTATTGACAGGGCGAGATATAAATATACTGTTGGTACTTGTCCATGTCTCTAGGTGAGGCTTATTGACAGAGATATAAATATACTGTTGGTACTTGTCTATGTCTCTAGGTATGTACATGTAGCGCTGTACATACGATGTCCTTTTGTGCTATCTGTTGTTGTATGTTCATGTTGTAACCTACTTGTTGCCATGTTGGACAGGTCTCCCTTGAAAAAGAGACCGATGATCTCAATGGGACCATCTGGTTAAATAAAGGTTTTTTTAAATCGCGGTAGATTTTGTCAGTCTCACGACGGTAATGAGACATTTATTTACCGCGATATTCGATACATCGTTACATCCCTAGTAAATACTGCTTAAAACTTAGAGCAAGCTGTCTGTGCTGTGCCAGTCCAGTTATACTCAACTTCACCAGCCCCTAAAAAAGGAGCCATTGTTTCCGCGCCACACTATTTACTCAGTTCCCGTGGGATTTGTTGTATTTTATGTAAATAAGGTGCATGAAAAAAGTCAAAAGAGGGTGATGGTCTTTCAGGCTGTGCAAAGTAAAGTCAGTAAACTATCCGACTTATCTGTTTATTGTCAATTGTTTTCCAAGTTATAGTATTAGTATTATTGAAAATGATAAGAGAGGACTTGAGTATCCCTGCCATAACCCTATTGTGTTTAATAAGCTGGAACCCGAGCAGATGAGCCTCTCGAGTTATGAGCGTCCGAAGCAAAAACCTCAGGCCAGCACGCCTCTCTGAAATTGGGTTCTTTCCTGCAGACGATACATGAAGCACAAGAGGGACGACGGAGCGGAGAAGCAGGACGAGGAGACGGTCGACGTCACCCCCATCATGATCTGTGTGTTCGTGGTCATGTGTTGCAGCATGCTGGTGCTACTCTACTTTTTCTACGACAGCCTGGGTACGACAAATACACTCGAACATCAATGATGATATATAACTCTCAACATGCTGGTCCATACTCACTTTTTGTTAAACAAAACATTTTTCGGTCGGATCCACTTCTATGAGACTCCATTGATTTATTGCTGTGTTTCCTGCTTCACTCATTGAGGTCAGGCATGACTCAATAATGCATGAAACAGGATGTGAAGAATGTGGTGGTCGACAATGTTTTACAAACAATCGTAACTCCAGTTCCACTTAATAGCCTTTTCTAATTGTAAACCACGTCTCGCAGGCTTGTGTTGTTAATTATGACATCAGTGTAACATCTTATAGCTGATTTCATTACACACACAAATTACTTGGCTATTATTGTAATTCCAAGATGGATAAATTGATCGCTTTGAAAACAATATAAAACCTCTCCCTATGAGTTGTTTAAATCATTAAGAGATGTTGGGTTTGAGCACAAATGAGTTAATAATTCCTCCATTGAGTTCAAACCATAGATTCCTCCTCATTGAAAGACTGGCTGTGCAGTAAAAGAGTAAATTATCCAGTTTACATTTCACTCATAAAAAAAGCTTTTAAAAACAGACTTTGCATTCTAACTCCAGTGCATTATATACTGGACACACAGCGGTGAAACTGATACACCTATTGGACTAGATTCGTCAAAGATTAAACAACCCATAGAAATGTACATATCTCGTGTAACAATCTCCTCCTGCCTCCCCTGTTTCCTCACCCCCCAGCTATTTGGGTCATAGCCATCTTCTGCCTGGCCTCCTCTGTGGGCCTGCACAGCTGCCTGTGGCCTTTTGTCCGGAGAATCCCTTTCTGCAAGTGCAGGTGAGACTGTTCACACGAGTATGATGATTCAGAATCATAGCTGATGTAGTGGTAATTTCTTATGTTACCTTATATGGTAAAACCAAATGCTTCTAAAAAGCATTGTCTAATACTACTGTACCATTTCCTGATATATGCTGTTTTCCAGTGACGTGTGGTGAGGTTCATGGCTGGTGAGGCACTGATTTACAAATATTATATTTTGACCTTAATCGAAATATTCGGTTATTTTCAAAAGCTTTTTTAGTCTGATGCTTCGATTCATTTTAAACAGACCGTTCAACAAAAGGATACCCACAATCTAAATATTGGATTGTTCTCTCTTAGTAAGAGCCCATTTGCATTACAATGGTGGTCTTACCTTGACTTGAAGATGAAGTCCATGCTCTCCTTCTGGACAACAATCTCTATTAGTTGTTTGTAAAAGTCCTCCTTATCTTCCTCTAGTTTCAAAAGTCTAGCTAGTTGTTTGTGTCTCCCGTCTCTGCGTAGAATAACAGTAGCAACAAGAACCTGTGGGCTCACGTGCGCCCCCTTCAGGGCGGCAGAGGTTATGGCTGCCTCTCCTGGTGCTTTTTTCATTGCCCTTGTATGATGAGACCAGCGAGCCTAAATATCATATATACGTGAAATAAGTTCTTTAGAGACTATGGATGGCGAGGATAAATGTAATAAAGGGATCTACAAACATTACATTGGTGACCTGCAGTGAGATGGTAACAGGCATGCGCTTAGGGCCCGCTTTCCAGACAGTTTCTGTGGGGTGACGCGTTCTGAGGTGAGGCAGAGCTCATCTGTGCCTCACCTTACCCCGCAGTAACTGGCTTGAGCGCGCTCACAAAATAAGTGCCCGCGCTAAATTAGTGCCCGCGCTAAATTAGTGCCCGCGCTCCAGCAAGTTACTGTGGGCTTACGAGAGGCAGAGCTCGTCCCTGCCTCACTTCTCATCGCTACCCGTAGTTGTAGCGGAGCTCGGCAAATTTGCTGATTTTGACTTTAAAAAGCGATTGGAATCAAACATAAATCACACTTACATCATAGATCAGTGGAGACATTTTATTATTATTACTATTTAGTTTTTCTTTAGTTGTTTTTCCGTTACATTGGAGTATGACAGGTGAGGCTCTGCCTGCACGTCGCTGCTGTTTTCTCTGCATACTCTAATGAGGGTTATTATTCTTAAGCGCTTCAAGGCCACAGAGCTGATTTGGCAGACTATGTTGAAACTACTCCTCTTCACACAAAGTTTGAACTTCCATATTCTGATAACAGTTATACTTTCTACAGCTCAAGGACGCAGGTGTCTAATAACAATATGAGACATCTGTGTGAAAGCAGATTTCTGAGGCGTTCCGCAAAACTCTGTCTGCAGTGCCCGCCCTATCTTGTATATAAGCTTTGCTATTCTGTGACTATTGCGCAGACTATCCTGTACTCTGTGAGACTTGTGCCTTCGAGGCGCCTCGAATAAAGAACCAGAAAGACAACTCTACAACTCGCTGCACCCGCACTGCGAGGGGGACACAAGTTCCCATCGGCAAAAACACGTTGGTTTGCTATCCTGGCTCCAAAATGGTGGAATGAGCTCCCCATTGAAATCAGGACAGCAGAAAGCTTACACATCTTCCGGCGCAGACTGAAAACTCATCGCTTTCGACTCCACTTCGAGCGATAGAATTACTAACAAAGCACTTGTATACTAACAAAGGACTGGATTATCTAAAGTCAGTTGAGTAGCACTTGAAATGTTTTAACTCTATGAAACCTGATGTACTTATATGATTCTGTTTTCTTCAAGTTTGTATTTTGTTGGTCAAACGCACTTATTGTAAGTCGCTTTGGATAAAAGCGTCACTTAAATGCAATGTAATGTAACTCTGTTTGTTTCACCAGTTTATTGATTGATCATTCTAATTGTATATCTCCACAGCATTGACTAGGTCTAAGATTTCCATAACACTGACCAAAGAAGTCATGTATTATTGTATAACTTACATACATACATTTAGTAAGCTTTGTCTACACAGATGACATTATCTTAAAACCCCTTCACACTGTTGATGTTATGTTAATTGATGTGTGGACTGCTTACTGCTGCAGGGTCCCAGAGAACAACCTGCCATACCTGCACAAGCGGCCGCAGATCCGCATGCTGCTGCTCACGGCCTTCTGCATCGCTGTCAGCATCACCTGGATGGTGTTTCGCAATGAAGACCAGTAAGTGCAAAGATACAAATAAATACGTGTATATGATGTATTCTTAATAGGGCCGGGACTCGATTAAAAAAAGTAATCTAATTAATTAGAGGCTTTGTAATTAATTAATCGAAATTAATCGCATTTTTAATCACATATAAATAAAGCTGCTGGATTCTTTTTGTCACTTTTTGGGCGATTTTAACGATGAATTTGCATTTTTACTTTCCTACGGTTTGTGAAATGGCTGAACCGAAAAATCGCGATTTAAAAACATTTCTAGACTCCGCAGATTTGTTCTGCTTTAAGGGACTCCGTAGCTTACTCTCTCACAGTTCGTTCATGTCGCTGCAGCTGCTCCCCCGTGCTCCCCGCATCCATTTCAGGGTTCTTCACAGCGCCTCTCATTTTCTCTTCAGACATCATAGAAGCCGTTTTTGTTCTTGTTCCTTCTGTGGAACCTCCCGCCACCTCTTTGTCTTTACCATCCATCTTCTTTACAGCTTTTCCTGCCGTTTCTCCATTTTTTTCCCCGCTGCTCTCAGCTCCTCCGTTTCCACTTCCTCATTCTTCTCCGTCTCAAACATTCCTGACATTCCAGAACGCACGTTAGTTGGTGCTCCAGTATAATCGGTACGCCTGAAACTCATCCAGTGAGAAAAGTTCAGCTGTGCAAAAATAAGTGCGATTAAAATGGGTTAATTTTTGTGTAATTAATTAATCTTAATTAACGCGTTAAAGTCCCAGCCCTAATTCTTAAACCTTTTATTCGCTGGTGGTCTCAGTGTAAAAATGGCATGACTCTGAAGTGTGTGTACATGTTGGAGGTGCATTACATGAGGGTCTGCCAGCTGACTCAGTCTCCTGTCCTCCAGGTGGGCGTGGGTGTTACAGGACGCCCTGGGGATCGCCTTCTGTCTCTACATGCTCAAAACAGTCAGACTCCCCACATTTAAGGTGAGTCAGCACTCTCATACACATCAAATATTGTTTTAAACATTTCCATTGGGTTTGTTTGTTGCATATGATAGTTGTAATCTCACCTGACCTCCCTTTCTGTCTCTGCAGGCTTGCACATTATTACTGTCGGTTCTTTTTATCTACGATGTTTTCTTCGTATTTATTACACCCTTCTTTACAAAGGTATGACAAGACGGTTTTAATTCAAGGCTGTTCAAATGTCTGTGTTACTGTGCGTCATACTCACGTTACCCACGGCCTTGCCTCCACAGAGCGGGGAGAGTATTATGGTGGAGGTAGCGACTGGTCCCTCCGACTCCTCACATCATGAAAAGGTGCGCTCGGTTTGAAATCACCACGACTCCTTTGCTTCTCTCAGCTCAGAGGAAAAGTGAATGCTAATAATCAAATGTTTGTTTCCTCCAGCTCCCCATGGTGCTCAAAGTGCCCAGGTTGAACTTCTCTCCTCTGGCTCTGTGTGACCGGCCCTTCTCCCTCCTGGGCTTTGGGGACATCTTAGTACCAGGTCATTAAAAAGGAACTCAAACTGATTGGTTGAATATTGTAGTTTTATATATTGTTTATTGATCTGTTCATCTCTCTGTTAATCTCCTCAGGTCTGCTGGTGGTTTACTGTCACAGATTTGACATTTTAACACAATCCTCCCGGATCTACTTTGTGGCCTGTACTATCGGTACGTACATAAATAAGTATTATAAGGGTTGTGAAGATGAAATGGTATGGTAGTTACATTTTTGCAGTGTTGAACAGGTGGGTTTTGAGTGATGTTTTGAATGCTGTGAGGGAGGAAGAGTCTCTGATGGATTGGGGTAATGAGTTCCAGAGGGTGGGTGCAGCAACGGAGAAGGCTCTGCCGCCCCCAGGACTTGAAACACCCACACAACACAAGAGCCCATTTAATGTGCTGTCCCTCCCCAAGTTAAACAATACATGTTTCCATATATCAGATTAGCAAAGACACTTTTTAATGTCCCCTATGTTCTTACTTCATTCATATTTCACTTTGAGCTGATAACATGTCTGACCAGTGCCACTAATGTCAATCACTCCAAAGACACTGAAGACCTCATTCACATCAGAATGGGGCTTTGGAGTGAAATCTGCTTTAACTCTTTTAACTTTTTTTTAAGTCAATGTATTGAACATGTCAGAAACAACAACAAAAAAACAAAACAAATACAATACAACAATAATATATATATATTTTCTCCCTTTTCCCTCTTTTTTCTCACTCAAATTATTAATTATAACAAAGTACAAAGAAAAGAATAATTTAAAAAAAAGAAAACAATAATAATTCTCAAATAGTCTCTGTCGTGTTCAATCGGGGCAAGAAGAAGTTTTTTTTTCTTTCTCTAACATATATTTTTCTCATAAATAAAATATTAGGTCATCGTCATCAGCGACATGTTTGTCTCGTTAATTAGTTTTTTGTACAAAACAATCAGAAAGAAATTACTTTGACAAGAAATAACAAATGGGATTTTCCAGGTCCTTACCATTAATGATTTGGCTCCTAAATAATACTTTCAGTTCAGATAGACTTGTACAATATGTCAGTGCATCATTACAGTTATTCCACAGACTAACACCTTTTGATGAGATGCAATGAAGTTTGGCATTTGTTCGTACGGGTGGTTTTCTGAAAATGCAGTTTCCTCTCAACATGTGCATGCTTTCTCTCCGTGTGAAAAGTCCCTGGATGTTATGAGGTAATTGTTGATTTGCGGCTTTGAACATAATTTGAATAGTTTTATAGTCAACCAGGTCTTGTAGTTTTAGTGTTCTTAGTTTGATGAATAATTTATTTGTTGGTTCTCTGTACGTAGTTTTATGTATAACTCGTATGGCTCTTTTTTGCAGGATGAAGATAGGATGTGAAAATGTTGACCTTGTGTCTGCCTTCTCTCCGGTTGTAGCGTACGGCGTGGGCCTGCTGATCACCTTCGTGGCGCTGGCCGTGATGCAGATGGGTCAGCCGGCCTTGCTCTACCTGGTGCCTTGCACTCTGCTCACCAGCCTCAGTGTGGCGCTGTGGCGCAAGGAGTTGCCCCAGTTCTGGACTGGAAGTGGATTTGTGGTGAATACCAGTTTGATATGACCGCCTACTGCCGAAGAACAAAACAAACATCAACACAAAAAAAAATCTTAAGTTAAAAACATGCAGAGTAAAGTAGAATCTTAAGTTGAGTAACCCCTTTTAATAATACCATCCGTGCTTCTTTCTGTTTTACTGTCCCCTCCCTCCCATCGCTGCTCCTTGCCCTTTATTTTACTGTGGGTGTGCTGTAGTCCGCTGCTGAGGGCTCAGCTGTCTGTGAATGTCACTGCAGGTACTCCATCTGGGCTTGCTTCTCTACCATTAAACATCTTCATGTTCCTTTTTTGTGGTTTTTCCCTTTTAGAGTAGATGTGTTTTTATTTTCTGCGTACACACATCAGGGATTAGCTTTTAGATATTGGTGGTGCTCGGTGATTTAGAAAAGCTTGTGTTATTTCTAAAATAATACGCATGTTTTTGTATGTGGGATTTTCTTTGATATGCTTCCACTTTTCTCTCTGCGTACAGGAATACCTCCTCTGATGACATTAAGGCTCCTTTAACTGTGTGTAATAGGGTTGTGGTGAAAATCCTTAAATCTACCCGTGTACAGTGGGATGACTGCATATTCTTTTGTTTTGTTGGTCTTATCTACGGCCTTTTCTGTCTTCTGTTACCATTACATTTAGTTCTCTGCTCCACACCATTCAGCCATCTTATATAGACACTGTTTTTGTCCCCTGCAGCCTGCCATAGCGCTCGCACCGATCAACTGTACACAATCTGCAGCACCGCCGACCGAGGATCATTTGAATAAACCGGAGCCACAAACCACAGAAGAAGATGATGATGAAGACTCACCCCAATTACCGCCTCAGGAAACGGTCGGGAAACACATCTAACTGAAAGGACTTCTAGTACGGCATTTTACATTTCACTTCATATTTAATTTGTGTTTTTTTAATTTTTTTTTAATTGTGTCTCAGTTAATGGACATTTCAAGTTCAGACATTTATTTGCACTCGGTGCGAACAGCGATGGGATCTGTGCTTTCTGAAGTCTCAGAAAAAAGACCAAAAAAACCACCCATTTACAGTCTGTACCTCCTTTTTAAAAAAGGGAATAAAAGCTACACAAGCTGTAACACTAAAGACTTACACGAGCATGTGAGCCGAACATCTTCAGGCTCCAGCTTCTTAATGTTGAGGATTTTAAGGCTTTACTGTTTATACATACAAGTAAACTGGGTATCTTTGAACTGCTATTTGAAGGAAACTAAAAGTCATTGCAGGCTTGAAATCATACTAAGCATTTTATATTTTCTGACATTTAAAAAAAGGCAATTGGATAAATGGCACAATAATCAATAGTTGCTATCCTTAGGTATACAGATCGGCTGTGACAGATTAGCACTAGCATGTTTATCGCTGACTTGTGTCAAACTCTCCGATGTGGTAGGACCTTTAAAAGATCACGGTAGGCTCGAATGGATTTCTTCCAAAAAGCACACAATTTAGTGTCCCTTCTCCTTTCATTACAAACTAAGGTTTCACAATAGAAAGCAGTGATATTTTAAAATGGGGAGCTAAGGTTGCTAACTGAGTCAAAGCTATTAGATTGTGTTTTTTGTTAATTTGTTTTTGGTATACTTTTTATTTTGCATGCTATGGTTTTGTTTTTACCCTTCATAAAAAAACACTGTAATCCTAAGACTGTACAGTTAACATGTCAACCATTGCTTTTCTGTTCTCCCTAGTAGTCATCCATGTTGTCTTAAGAGTTGGTTTGGCCTTATTGAGTCTGTGTCGGGAGGAAAAGAGGAATGTGTCCAGTGTAAAAGTTGCTTGATGAAATCGAAAGGATGTGCTGCAGTTTGACGTACGAGTTGAAGAACGAGTTGTAAAAAGCATTTGCACAATATTTTTTTTTTAATTCATGGGATGACTGAAGCCTCATGTCTGTATATGTTTTATGTATTCTCATAAAGGGTGAACACAAGGTGTCGATATATCCAATACTCATCATAATTTAGTTTTGGAAGTCAGAGGTGACATCACTCTGTACACGAGTATAAATGTATTTCTTATCCATTTACGAGGCCTATTAAACAAGTTCAACATTCCTGTAAAGACGTTGATGGAAGAAGTGCACATCATTTGGTCAGATGTGATGTTAGTTGTCTGGATGTGTTTTCCAGGACATCAGATTATTTATTCACCAACAGTTTGTTGTCACCAAGTGGTTTTTAAAGCCTCTGTTGAGGAATACATATAATAAAGAAACATTGTATTTGGAATTTGGTTTTTTATTGCACAATATTACAGTGGGTTCTTTCACATTTTGAGAGGTATGTGATTTTTTAGAGATTTGTTTTCGAGACTGAAAAAAAGTTAGAAACGGTTTTGAATTTTCTAGTTTTTTTTTTAAATCACAGGGTATGTATATTACTACAGTACACATGAATATACCACGCATGCACTGATACTGGGAGTTGGTTTTATGTTTTTGCTATACCATAATCTTTGTGTTTTTCACATGCTTTCTAATGTAGTAAAATTAAATAAGAACATATTGAAAATATATCGAATGTTATTTAACCAAACTATTCAGCTCGGGAGTCATTTGACTAACTACAGTCCGGATGTTTTAATGAGTGTGGAAGTGAAACGGTACTCTGTAGCCTCATCCCAATACCCCTCCTCGACTCCTCCTTTCCCTCCTCGACTCCTTGCGTCTTAGCTCCGCCTCCGTAAGATGCGAGCGAGAGACACGAGGAGGTGACGCGAGGACAGAGGAGTCCTCAGGTATTAATTGGGATGTCCTCGTTCACTCAAACGTCTCTGTTAATGATGACATGTGCGCCGCTGTATCCCCTCTCATTGGGCTTAACTGAAGAACCCCTTAGAACCGGCCCATTTGTGGTTAAATATTTATTTAAATGAATGAATCTTTCTCTTGTTAGTCAAGGAATGCAATGTATGATGGTTGGTCCTGCTTTTGTGTTCCGTTTTGGTGTAAAATGTAGCCTACATTTAAATTAAAATATTATAGTAATGTGAAAGCCTTTTAGAAATGAATTGCACATAATAATTCCCACGGAGCTGTGAGCATTTATACATGTATGTGACGCTTTTCCACTCATCTTCCAGTTGTCGGTTTTCCTCTGAAATCGACCAGCTGTGAAGGTGGGGGCGGGGCCAGCTGTGCAGCTTTTATACACGAGTAGTGAAAACACTTCCGCGTAGTCTGCTCGCATGTATCCTCCCTTTCGTCTCCTCCCGCACCCCCCCTCGACTCCTCCGTGTGCATTTCAGCTATTAGGACGTCCTTCAACATGGCGTGTCTTGATCGATTTCCGGGTCAAGTCCCGGAGGAGGGGAAGAGAGGAGTCGAGGAGGGGTATTGGGATGAGGCTAAGGTAACACCCTTCCCCAACCATGTATTTTCTGTGTATATGATACTTCATACTAATGAGATATTAGATCGCCCTACCTAAAGCAAACTACTGTTAAATATATTATATTATATAATATAAAAACAAAAAATGTATGAATAAAATGAAACTCAAATCTAAACTTATTCAAAAACAATTGTAATCTTGGTTGTGATTTGCTTCCATCAGCCAGCCTAGATGAATGTGGATGGATTTGTTACATTGAAATGCTTCCACTGGATAACAGGAAATGAACGGGGAAAGTTCAATCAAAAGCACCTCAGCATCACTTATGGTTTTGAGTTACTACCAGTTTAGTTTCTTTGAAAACATTATGTTTTCTTCAACAACATGAAGCCAATAAACCAAAAACTCAAGTCAACAATCTTTTATTCCAAGACCCATTGGTTGGTATTGGAAATTCAAATTAAACAAAAAAAGACAAAAGGTCCATCATCAACATGTTGAATTATGCCAGAACCTTATTTAACAGGGAATGCCACTTATAAATAATGATCTTACATTCTTATAAATGCTTCCCGCAGCCGTTTAGTCGTAAACGAAAACCAACCTGAGTCGCTGTCTCCAGTCAGGAAGTGCACGAAACAGCTGATATTACAAACTAATTGTAGTTTCATGATTACAGGAAATCCTAAAGAGCGAAACTACAGGTCAAATTCCTCAGTTATCGGATTCACTCTGCAATAAAAAGTTTGTGCTTGGCACCTTACATCTAAAATGTATCTTCAAGTAAAATAAAAGTAAAGCTTAAGACATGAGTGCTAATGGTAAAAGGCAACCTACTTTCATTTAAAATAAAATAAATTTTGGCAGGTTTTGTTTCAAAATGGTATTATATATATTCTGAATGTGCAAATGGGCTGATCTCTGTACATATTTACTTTTTTGACCAATCTGTAAGCAAACAGCTGGTTTCCAGGGAGGAAATACCGTGACGGTCCTCTTCATGATGGAGACGTCTTTCGGTCATGTCCAATGTCTTTTATAACATCCATTAGTCTTTCCATGTGTGAAAGTCCTCGTAACAGCTCAGTGTTTCATTTGAGTTGTTATGGTGGACAAGGCCCGGGCCAGACTCCAGAGTGTAGTTGAGGATTAAAGGAATATTACCTTCTCTTTGCCTGGTACCAGAATATCTTTGGGAAACGGAGGCGGGGGTGGTGGGGGACCATCGTTGCTCCTCTTTTGCGTGCTGAAGGACTGAGACGTTTTCTTAATGCGAACAGATTCTGGTGGGTCAAAGGCACCTGGAGGAGCAACAAAGAGATGAATAATTGTCTTCAGTAGGTACATGGAAAGTCACAGCAACACCTAACCATATAAACCAATCCTGCTATCTCTGCACTGCATGCCTAATCTCCTCATCCCAGTCGTAGGAGTAATGGTACACGAGCATATATACCAAGTGTCCGTGTGTGTGTGTGTGTGTGTGTGTGTGTGTGTGTGTGTGTGTGTGTGTTGGGCCAGGACAGTAATGTATACCCATATATCAAGATAGTGTTTCAGCTCATATCCTGTTCTGTTTGAGATGTTCTATCATCACGTTTTAACCTGGTCCTGTTTTAGGTCATCAAGCACCTCATGAAAGTGGCTTGAACTCACAAACTTATTCACCAGGTTGCAGATTCTCCACAAGGGGGAGCTGCTAGATTACACATGCAAACCTGCACCATACAGGAAAGAAAGGAATACATCTGCAGAAGTAGTAATGTTGATGTCTCCACCTACAGGCATGGAAAGTAGTAACTACTGCACTTTTAATCCTTCTGCAGCAGCTGCTGCTTTTCTGAGAATTCACTTTCATACTACGGTAAAACACTATAATGAATAAAAACTCAACATATACAGTCACAGTCTCCCCTCCAAACATCTATGAATAAGGCTTTGATTAAGCTCTTTCAGACCTTTGACCATCAAACCAGTGCCTGTATATAAAAACAGATGGGGGGCACCGGGGTGCACATAACTTTCTCAGTGAGGTATTGGAGTCAGTGTTTGGTACTCCAACTTCTGGCTCCACTCAAAGTTATATGAAGAAGCCCTCTGCATCACGAACGTCAGCGGGGGGGGATGGGGTGCTAGTGGAGTACTCCGTGACCACAGAGCGTGACCGTTGTGATCAGCTGTGTTAGCGCAGTGCTAGTGGAGTACTCCGTGACCACAGAGCGTGACCGTTGTGATCAGCTGTGTTAGCGCAGTGCTAGTGGAGTACTCCGTGACCACAGAGCGTGACCGTTGTGATCAGCTGTTTCAGCGCAGTTCTCCAGTGAAGGGGGGGAGTCTCCCTCCGCAGCCGGTTGAAGTAGTTTTGGCACAATTCCGTTGTACAGACCGACGTTAACAGCAGCCCTGTCTGTGCACACGGAGACCGCCTTCTGGAAAAGCTTCACAAGTACGTCGGTACGCAAATGCGCTTTGTGACACAAGAGACGGTACGCATTTCAGATTGTTGCCGCGCATGCGTACCTGCGTACCAGTTATGTGCACCCCTGATTATAAGGTTAGAATTCAACACCCAAGTTCAAAGTTCAATATTCAACACTAAACATAGACCTTAGTAAAATGACATTGCTTATTTTAAATGTTACTTTTGGAGCCTGAATTTAAGTCTACAGGAGGGTATGATTCTTGATGACTCGTCTGTACCTGACTGGTAGATTCTTATTTGGGGACTGCCGGTGCGCTTGGCTCTCAGACTGCTTGTTTCATTCCCCATCACTCGGATGGGCAGCATCTGGCTCACGTCTATAGAGGCTGCGGGAGGAGAGACAGGAGTGGGTCAGTGCTGGAACCATGCATGTTGACACATTAACCAAACCTTTAAGGACATTTGAATCGGAGGGCTAAAAGTTCAGCTGGTATTATGGTGTGTATTGTTATTTTTGTCAGCTGCAACTACATGTTTCTTTACAATAATAACTACATTGTGTTTTGGTCAATGGCTGTAAATGTTGTTCAGTCTAGACAGAGGTGCAAGTAAAAGTAGCCATAACAAATTCTTCAAACACTCTGATACAAGTATAAGTCCTACATTTTACATTTAAAATATACCCAAGTACCAAAGGCAATGTGTATTAACAGGTGGTGATGGTGCAGCTTATCTTAATTACATTTGCACTGCTGCTGATATTAACCTATTACTTTGTTTTAATGTTTATTGACTCATCGTTTGTAATTGCTAATAATACAAATCTGTAAAGTAACTTGTAACTAAAGCAGTCAAACTGACGTAGTGGAGTTAAAAGTACAATATTACTTGGGGGGGGGGGGGGGGTTGCCCCTAGTTGTGTTGCTTTTTTCTTTGCTTGTAATGTTACTTTGTTTACATCTGAGGAAAAGGAATATAGAGAGGCGAAGTCCCTCCCTTTCCGGGGGACCTCCATGGGACCTTATTTCGGAAAAAATATGTATTGAAGTCAATGGAGAGAGAAAGATTATCTTTCAATCCCGTTTGAATTGTGCCACGAATTACACATATGATGTTTGTCAATTTAAAAGATAATTTTGCAAGTCAAAAAAATTAAATGTGTCGTAAAACTGTGAAGTAACACTTTGTTTTGTGTGATCCGCTCAATGAACTACATCTCCCGTCTCGCACCACACACCAAGACGGCCGTCACGTTGGCACATTTCACTTTCAGAATGAGGTGAAAAGTATTAAAAGAGGTGAAAATCACTCCAAGTCTGGGCATGTTGAGAGCTGTACATACACACAAGGGGAGTTAGTCGGTTCCTAAGAGCCAGCATGCGGGACCGGGATTCTGGGATTTGTAGTCTTTCTAGTTGCGTATTTTTCATAGTCTTATATTTCAACAGTTTTACCACAAACTGTGACTTTTTTGACATGGAAATTATTATTTAAGATTGACAAACATCATATGTGTAATTCGTGGCACAATTCAAACGGGATCGAAAGATAATCTTTCTCTCTCCATTGACTTCAATGCATAATTTTTCAGAAATAAGGTCCCATGGGGTGGAAGTAGATAAGTAGATGGGCGTGACTTCGCCACTCTATAAACCCAGGACTGTCTCCTGACCTGCACTGTGCGTTCTCTGGTGGGTCCTCTTGGTCTTGAAGCTCTTCTCTTTCCCCTTGGACGCAGCGGCCAGCTTGGTGGGGATCTGCTGCAGTAGGGATGCAGGTTTGTGCACCTGGTTGGTGGTGCTGATCAGGTGGAGTGGCAGCTCGGGCTTGGCCGGCTGGGGGCTGATGCTCTCTCTGCGCGGGGGCACCTTCGGAGGGACTTCCAAGGTATTCAAGTTGGTGGATAAGATGTGTGGTTTTGAATTGAATGTCCCACCTCCGTTCACTACACTCCCCCTGAACGACTGCAGACTCCGCAACTAGAAAGAGAGGAAATGCAAAACTCAAACTGTTAACTTCAGGGAGCAAATTAAACTGATCGCTCATTTAACTTCTACCTGTGAAGATTGAGTTCAGTGCTTTTGTATTTTACTCAAAATGTTGATACTTAAAATATTTAATCATATTTAATTTCAGTTTTCATTGATCATCAAAAGTTTCACTGTAATTCAAGGCTCAAACAAGTTCTGATGATCTCATAATCCATATTATTATATAGACTTAGCTGACTAAATGTTACTCAACTAAATGATACTTGGTGGTGGACAGATAAGCACACAATAAGTTCATAAACGGGTATTAATCAAATCCAGTTCTTTACTTGTGAAGGATCATCATAGTTGGAGTTTCCTGGCATCATGTTCTTGTATTTCTCCTGCATGTGCTCCAGACGCCTCCTCTCTTGATTCAGACGCTCCTTGTCCTTGTCCACGGACCTCGTGGACTCTCTGAGCCTCTCCAGGTCCTGCTGGTAGTTTTCCTTCAGCTCATCCAGCGCAGCCCTGTCCTCGTTCAGCTTCCCCTCCCACATCAGGCAGTCCTCCTCCCTCTTTCGCAGCTGAGCCTCCAGACTCTCGGTCTGAACCCTCTGCCGCTCCATGTCCTTCTCCCAGCGCTGCTGCGCCTCTCGATGCTGAACCTGCTGCTTCTGCAGGTTGGCCAGTTCCTCCTTCTGCTTCTCCAGGTTGCGCTGCTTCTCCTGCTCCAGCAGCACGCTGCTGTAGTGACGGGCCGGCTGCTTGCTCTTCGCGTGGAAAGCGTGCAGCAGCTCAATCTGGCTGTCCTGCTGGGCGATGAGTGCCTGCACGTTGACACATTGAATTTAAACATCACATTGCATCTAACATCGGAAAACATACCATTCATTATTGTGATAGAACACTAATGTTATTCTTATGTTAGGACACATTTAGATTCACATACAGCGAAACATTAAAAGACAATTTTGCAAAATAAATAATAAAATTAGGTGCCTGCTGAATACAATATACATATTTAAGAACAATTTACAACAAGTCTTACTTCTAAACTGTAGAGCCTTTGTGCCAGCAGTATCACCCTGTCACACACCTACAGAAAAACAACAATACACACCATAATACCATTAGTGACAGATATAAATATTTATGTACGAATGAATAGGAATGAGGAAAATAACAAAGCAAATAAGTATTGGAAGGGTTACCTCTGCTTCAGGGTAATGTGCGGAGGTTAATTTGCTGTTAGGATTTTGTGTTTCATCTTCGGCCTTGAAGCAAAATAGCACAAGTAATGTAAATACTTTAAACATATACCAGATGAAAGAACATGTAGATTATTTTAATATGTCACACTCACAAACTGGTCCAGGCTCTCAGAGCTGAAACTCTCCTGGAGTTCAGGCTCACTCGATGCTTCGCTGCCACCTGGCCTCTCAGCTTCATCTCCATCTGAGAAAATCAAACCACACACATCCAAAGTCTACAGTTACCTAATCCCTGTGAACGTGTGGGATCACAGTAGGATTGAGCCTAGAGTAAGAAAAAACTATGCAATACATGTTTATAACAAATATTAGTATTTTATACAAAAAGTGCGCAATATGTTAACTTCCCCAAATTATGAATGAGTTCCAAATAAAGTTGTTAGACTACCTCTATTCAAATGCATAACAACAGTTGTTGATCCTGAAGTTGCACAAAAATAAGTCAATAAAGCACATCGTGTGTTAGCTTGTCAGTGAATATGTTAGCTAAATGAATTGCAGTCAAATATTTATTTGTTCAGTGTAAATATACTAATATTAGCATGCATAGAAATAGGTAACGTATGTCTGCTTACTTTTCATGGCGCTTGCAGCAGGGTTATTATCAGCTGAGGTCTCGCCCCCCCACAGCAGCCCCTCCTGTGTGTTACTCTCGTCAATAACAAGGTTTGGGTCTCTAATCCTTAAGAAGAGCAGGTTCTGCAGGATTTCCACTGCAGACAAAAGACAAAAACAACTCCTTAATCTCTTCCTGGAGAGAAGTCCTCAGCACTCTCCGAGTCAGTACTTGGCTGTACGCAGGGTTCCCACACCTTCATACACATCGCATTTAATGTGTGGAAAACCAGGCCTTTCCCACACATGTAAGGACCCATGAGGGAACTGAGAGGTTTTTTTTTTTTTTTTTGTGAGTGCTAGCTTTACAGAAGCCAAGAAGAAGAAGAAGGCTTGAATATATTTCTATTCTATTCTTGTAAAGAATATATAAATATGATAACTGTGTATAACGTATTTTCTTCTATACAAATCTCTTCAAATCAACTATGGATTGTGTTATAGCATGACAATGTTTTCATAGCTAACCAATGTAGAACAAATAGAGAGGCGAAGTCCCTCCCCTTCCGTTTGAGCTCCATGGGATCTTATTTCTGAAAAAGTATGTATTGAAGTCAATGGAGAGAGAAAGATTATCTTTCGATTCCGTTTGAATTGTGCCACGAATTACACATATGATGTTTGTCAATTTAAAAGATAATTTTACAAGTAAAAAAAAAAGAAATGTGTCGTAAAACTGTGAAGTAACAAATGTTTTTGTGTGAAACCACTCAATGAACTACATCTCCCGTCTCGCACCACACACCAAGACGGCCGTCACGTTGGCACATTTCACTTCTTTCTTTCAGAATGAGGTGAAAAGTATTAAAAGAGGTGAAAATCACTCCAAGTCCATGCGGGACCGGCTTTACAAGGTTTCGGTGAGTAACACAAGTGTAATGTGTAACGTTAATGACATCACTTACGCGACTCTTTGTAGTCTTTCTAGTTGCGTATTTTTCATAGTCTTATATTTCAACAGTTTTACGACAAACTGTGACTTTTTTGACATGGAAATTATTATTTAAGATTGACAAACATCATATGTGTAATTCGTGGCACAATTCAAACGGGATGGAAAGATAATCTTTCTCTCTCCATTGACTTCAATGCATACTTTATCAGAAATAAGTTCCCATGGGGCGGAAGTAGAAGCGCGGGACTTCATTAATCTAACCATGACAAAAGTGAGAAGAGGAGCTGATTTTGCAATTACCCTCATCGATGGCTCCTTTGAGCAGCGTGGCCCCCTGCTGGAGGGGGCTGGCGTCTCCTCGCAGCAGCAGCCCTTTGTGGGGGGTTTCCTGCTCCGTCATCGTCTGGTAGAGAGCAGCGAAGATCTGCTGCTTCTCGGTCAGACTTTTCATTATCTGGTCATCCCTCAGTCTTAGAATGTCTAAAGGGCAACAGCAGAAAATGAGTAACATGTCTAACTTATACATTTGGTGGAAATGCAGAGAGAAAGAAAGATATCATACACACTGATATTTACAAACTCCCAACACATATGTAATGATGCATCGCGCAAATATACAAGTCGTCATCATAGGAGGATTTTCTTTTTACAGCTTGCAAACCGTAGTCTCGTTTTTTCATTTATAAAAACAGTGTTACTTTAAGGCCTTTAAGTTTGCTAAGCAGGCTCACTAGAAGCTGTGGATAAACACATTGTTCATCATCTAGACACGTCTATGGTGAAAGATATATTTGACTGAATGGGTCTTAAAGGAGGGGTAGGTAAGTTTGAGAAGTGCACAAAAATTCCAAAGTACACAACCGAAAAGAATCCGCCCCTTCCTTCAGACTTCCTACAGAGCACCTCCTCCAACACACATGAACGCGCACAAGATCATGATAATGAATGTAAAACAAATGTATAACACAGTTATTGTCAGTGCTTATATTTTTGAAGCTAGCATGTTTGTTTTGTGAAAATGTATTACAAATGTTACGTCTAGCTGACGAGAGCAGGCTGCGCCGGTAACGTTACATATCAGCTCGGTGTGCTCCGTAAGTAGTCGCCATAGTTGAAAAGCAACTCCGATATTGACTCTGGTTTGACTTCTCCTAGTTTCCACTTTCTTTTTCTTCATCATTTGCTCCATTACAGTTTTTCTTTTGCGACCGGTAGACGATGTTGAAGCAAACTCTGCCATTAACTCAGCTGCCAGGGTTCTCACACGCACCAAGCCCTGGCAGCACATCACCCCCACTCTCTTCAACCTCCACTGGCTCCCGGTCAAGTCCCGCATCACCTACAAACTCCTCCTCCTCACCTACAAATCCCTCCATGCCCTCTCCCCTCAGTACCTCACAGATCTCCTCCACCCATACATCCCGTCCCGCACCCTTCGATCCTCAGACTCTGGCCTGCACTCCGTTCCCCATTCACGCCTCCGCACCTTCGGGGACCGTGCCTTCAGTGTCGCTGCCCCCCCCCCCCCCCCCTCTGGAACTCCCTCCCTGCAGAAATCCGCAACGCCCCTTCTCTCAACATCTTCAAATCAACCCTTAAAACTCATCTGTTCAACATCGCCTTCCAACAATAACTCACACCATTGAAGGCTGACAGACAGGTCGGCCAACCAGTTATTTTAGCCGGCCCGGCTAAAATAATTGGTCGTAGTTTTTACAGTATTACGGCTTCCACAGATGACATTTTTGTATGGATTTTTTTTCAAAGCACTTAGAATATGCATTGCTATCAGGATATTAAGAGCATTCCATGGAATATAACAAAAAGTGTATCTTGAGCCGGTTTCTCAAACTTACCTACCCCTCCTTTAATTGATATTATCTCAATTCAATATAAGAGAGAGTACCCCCGTCTGTCTTACCTTGGTATTGTTGCAGACTGGCTGTCAGTTCGCGGTGCTGCTGCTCTTCTGGATAGCTGCATCACACAGACATCTTACTAAGTATAATCATCATCTTTATACTGTATTCACTCTCATTACTTATTATATGCACACCTATAAATACCACATTTACAATATGTCGCAAAGAGAAGGTGATGATGATTAACATTTTGGCAACTCAATGATATTCTGATTTGAATCAACTTAAAGTCAAACAAATGTAAGCTAAGAATACACAAATCAAATGTATTACTGTTTGAAGGATTTACTCCAATGATGATGGTCTTTCACATGTAATGTCCCTACATCAAACAACATTAGGTATAAATGCTTATTCACATAGACTGTTACAACTCTTCATAGCGGTCTACTAAACCGGAACATTTGGTGAACATCCCAATAAACTCAGTTCTGATCTTTTTTTCTAGAAGTCTTCAGCTTACCGGTTCACAGCTTCCCGAATCAGCGTCATCCATGTGACGCATTCCTCTCGGGAGCGCGCGTGGATCTCGTACATCTCGGGCAGACTTGTTGTGCACGCACAGATAAGGTACATGGCTTTGTCCTCGTTAGCCAATTCCCTCACAATCAGCCTTTGGAGGGAGATCACTGGTGGTTTGTTATCCTGTATGAGCCACGATAATACAGCAGCTTTTTATTAATGTGATATTTAGAAAAACGGTCTGAGATGTATGAATGTAACAATTTGATAAAGTTGGAACAACACTTTTTTCCTTCTTAGAATAATAGCTTGTCAATGTTATAGCTGAACTCTTACCATAGAGGCAAATACAAGCTTCTGATCTTTCTCCTGCAAGAGGAGGATCACGTCTGAGAGCAGCACAGCTTGGATTTCTGCAGGGAGACACAAATGGCATCGAATCAACAAGTGCTGGATGTTTTAAGCCAAACTGCATGGAGGGACTTGATACATGTCTACTGTGCATGTTGTCTGACTGTTAATCCTCCACACCTCAGTAATGACTCGGCTACTATTCTAGTTCTCTAAATCTGTCGGCTTTTACAAAGCAATTTGCCATGCAGTTAAACCTCATATTTAAAACCACATCTCTTTAGTGCCTTGTTACTGTAGCTCAGTGCATGCCATAAAACCGCAAGATCATAGGTTTGATTACTGCCTTTGGACCTCTGTTATGGGACATGCCTCTTCCCTTTTCATTATATATCTATGCTGTCATCTGGCGACAAATCTGGCGAAGAAATGCCCAAAGAAACACCCCTGTAACACTGCAGTAATTCAGTGACCTTCCACTCACCTATTGCGTCATCCCTGTAAAGTTGTTTGAGGAAGTATCTTTTGTCATGTACAAAAGGGTGAGACATTTCAGCAAGAACCTGAATGAAGTTCATATTTAATTAAAAGTACTTGATGTCTTGTTCCTCCTTCTTACACTGCATTAAGGAACAGGGAAACAAAAAAGCTGGTTTATAGTCTAGTAAATGCTGTGAGCGAGCCAAGTTGTCAGGGAACCAAGTCAGATGAGCTAATTAAAAAAACAAACATTTTTCATTTAAAGTGGACCTATCATGCTATATTTGAATAATATAGTGTAGGACCATACCTATATAAGGCATATTTATAGTTTTTATTTTTCAAAATACCAAACAGATCATGCATTTTAGCCATTCCTCATTTCGCTTAATTGAACACTGTCTTTTCATGGGCTGATTCTGTGAGAACAGCACCATCTACAGGCCTGGCATATGTACTACAGCGTCTCCAGCGCTTTCGAACGGCAATGTCCGTGGCTGTCTCCTCCTGATTGGTGGAGTTGGCCCAATAGCCGTAGCGCCACTTTTGTGACGTCGTAGAAGTGTTCAAATCTGGATCAGTCTGTATCAGATCTGTTGCAGCCCCTTTTTAAGAGATTTGGGTACGGAGGAAAATAGAGAGGGTTGTGTTTTCTGACACTTGGTGAGTTCCCTGGAACACCGGGGACACATATTCATGTATAAAAGACGTAAAAAAAAGTGCATTTTGCATGATAGGTCACCTTTAAGATTTATTTTCCCTTGCAGCAAAGGAAAATCACCTCTGGCTACTTATTCTGATTATAAGCAAACAGATCACTTGCATAACTGTGAGAAGGGGACATTGAAAAGGACACCAACAAAGTCACAAACCTTTTTGTCTCCCGGAGGTCTTCCAGGTGACGGTGCCTTCGTGCAGCAGCGTCCTGTTTTCCTGCAGCAGATCCTCTTTGCGGAGAACTCCTCCGTTCTTCATACGGCCCTGAGATTTTGGCTCCAGGCGCTGCCCGATGTCTCTGAGACGAGTGTCTTTCTCAATTTCACTGACCTGGGCGTTCACCTGGGAAATGGTGTCTTTGATCAGCGCCAAACCCTGAACCAGAGACTTGTGCTCTTCGGTGTCAGCTGAGAGAAGCAGAGAACACCTTATATATGAAACCATTCCAGCAAGCATTCATATTGCAAAAGCCAATTGGAATTCAGTTTAAAATGTTATCTGAAAGTAGTATATAGAGGCGAAGTCCCTCCCTTTCCGATTGAGCTCTATGGGACCTTATTTCGAAAAAAGAATGTATTGAAGTCAATGGGGAGAGAAAGATTATCTTTCGATCCCGTTTGAATTGTGCCACGAATTACACATATGATGTTTGTCAATTAAAAAGATAATTTTGCCAGTCAAAAAAATTAAAATGTGTCGTAAAACTGAAGTAACACTTTATTTGTGTGAAACCGCTCAATGAACTACATCTCCCGTCTCGCACCACACACCAAGACGGCCGTCACGCTGGTACATTTCACTTCTTTCTTTCAGAATGAGGTGAAAAGTATTAAAAGTCTGGGCATGTTGAGAGCTGTACATACACACAAGGGGAGTTAGTCGGTTCCGTAAGAGCCAGCATGCGGGACCGGGACTCTGGGATTTGTAGTCTTTTTAGTTGCGTATTTTGCATAGTCTTATATTTCAACAGTTTTACGACAAACTGTGACTTTTTTGACATGGAAATTATTATTTAAGATTGACAAACATCATATGTGTAATTCGTGGCACAATTCAAACGGGATCGAAAGATAATCTTTCTCTCTCCATTGACTTCAATGCAAACTTTTTCAGAAATAAGGTCCCATGGGGCGGAAGTAGATGGGCGGGACTTCACCACTCTATACTGACTTATTGACATGCAGGTAAGTGTAATGAGGTGTTACCTTCTGTGTTCTGTATGATTCGCTCCAACAGTACTGGATATTTTGTGATGCGTTGAGTCACCAACAGAAAGCACTCAGGGACTCCCAACCTCCGCACCAGAGGCAGCTGACCTATTTTCTGTTTTAAAATAAAGAACGTTTTTTTTTCAAGACATACATCATTCCTATTTCTGTTAGTTGCCAATGTCAAAGATACTTTTAGAGAGGCAACTAGTTCATTTCAAATTCTTCAACATGCAAGCCTCACTGGCGTCGTGTAGAAAATCGTATCCGTGTATGTAAATTGACCAATGAGTGAATGTTGCTCACCCTAGTGAGGGTCTGCAGCTTCTTGTTGTTCTGCACCAGTTCTTTGTAGGAGCCGATGGATTCAATGTGGTTACCGCAGAAAAGACTGTAACACCCCATCATTCCTTCTCCCAGTGCACCTGAGAACTAACACAATAAGGACAAAATAAATATACGTGTATCAACTGGATACGACTTATAAGCAAGTTCAATCTTTGTCTGTAAATCCTCTTCTCACTGTAATGCTACAAAGACAATGGAACAGAAAGCTCTGGTGCATCTGTGATTCTTAGCACACAAGGAGAAATGGTTCTCCAAAAATGTGATGCCTGGGTTTATGGATCAAACATATGCACCTGTAGTCCCTGTATCACACATACCAGCCATTCCCATGAACACCTGTTCACTCACTCAGCACTAAGTGACAGAGGTGGAGAGAGATATACTGAATGTATACTGAACATACTGTATGAATAAATAGCACCATAAACACAGTTATTTAACCTGAATATCCTACATATCATGTAATGGTGACCAAACACAATTAGTCTGTCAGTTGGGATCTGAGCCCATGGAAGCAATGGTTGAAACTAATGCATGTGCCCATTCTTTTTTAAATGGTAAAAGGTCATTTAAATATGAACATGTTGCAACTTAATCCCACTTTTGACTGCAGAGTTGTAGGATAAGATGTCTGACAACATTTTAAGGGAGACTGTAAACGGTGGAGCTGAGAGTAAAGGTCCAGATGCATTTGCAAGCAATGGTTTCACAATAGGAGAGGAGTAGGAGATGCAGTGCGCTTGGGAACAACACAATTACACAAACATGCGGATAACATTGAGCAATGTTAACAGACAAATTCATTATCTTTTTATAAACTTTCTGGAATCCTGAAGAATAGCCCAAACTCCCTGCGGATGTTTTGAAGAACAGTTGTATGGAAAAGTACATTACATTACATGACATTTCACTTGTTAGACGCTTTTACCCAAAGCAACTTACATACTCAATACTGTGGGCAATCCCCACAGGAGCAATTTGGGGTGAAGTGTCTCAGGGACACAACGACATGCTGACTGCAGTGGGGTTTGAACCGCACAACCCACTGCACCACACATCTCAATCGCTGTGTTTTCTTTAAGAAACAACCTGTTTGAACTAATTTACTTTAACCCTCATGTTATCCTTGGGGTCAATTTGACCCCATTCAATGTTTAAGATATCTAAAAAAATGGTTCACATTATTTGTTTTGCTTAGTATTACATCTCCTACTCCTCTCCTATGACTTTTCCTAATTCAGTGAGAACTAATGGATAAACATAAAAGGAACATGAAGATCTTTTTTAAATGTCCTGTACGCACTTTGTACGTCAATTTGACCCCAGGTTGTTTTAGAAGTATAAAACGTATACAAATGTCAATATTTTAGACATACATGTATTTGTGTAGATTGTGTGGGATGATTTTGAGGTGACTATTACATGCAAATGTATCATTGTAAAACAAAACTACCCTCTGCTTTAGTTATTGGTTCTTTAACAACATCGAAAAGATCTTACTTTAACATTTTATTTCAGTCAGGGAGATTTGATGGTGATTTATATATTTTTCGATAGTCACATAAAAGGAATTCTGGATGTATAGAGGGGTCTGTAGGTGGGAAGGTTGGGGTCATGTTTTATTTAAATGGTTATTTAGGTAGTCAACTAAGATACCTAAAGCACCAGAGACATACATGTTGGTTAAAATTTGGAATATGATCATTGTGAGGGAATAATTCTGTCTTCACTCCAAGAATGTAACCCTTTCGTGTGTTGACATTTACGATCAGCCCTGATCCTTATCTCCCGTAAGGAAGGTGATAATGTTTTATGACTGATCTGGAGGAAGTAGGGAGTTATACGACTCTGAGAACGCTGGCTTCTAAGCACAACAGGGGTCAGAGACAGTCTCCAGGTATCAATGCCCATCCCCAATATGTTGATTTGACTCTCTGTAAACTAGTTAAAGGGTCTAACAAGACACAGGCTGAGCAGAATTGACATGGCAACCCACCCGTGCAGTCAGAACCTCTGGCTGCTGTGACTTGTGATGGGAATTTCTCCGGCCGATACTTGTATTAAATCTCAGTGTTTGACATCAGAACTCCTGCTCATCCTGTGTCTCCTTCATGAGTCGGTGACTCCCACTGCATTGCTACACAGAAGTTTCCTCCACAATCATTGTCTTGAGTTGTAAACTACTGGGGTCCCCAGAGGATAAAAGGGTGTAAAGTAAATCTGAGGAGGGTCAAAGAATCCCTCTCTTATTGAACACATCGATTAAAGAGGATCAGTTCAAATGATTGATAATTTACACAAAAACCTGCTTTCAAAAGACCCTAACCTGAGAGATGACAATGTCCCCCAGTTGTGTGATCTGGTAGTTGTTTGTGCTTCCTTCCTCCAGACTTTGGCGTTGGTGCACTTTGAGGCAGTTAAGGAAGTGCTGGTGGAGGTTGAGCAGCGTTTCCGCTCCGGGGAAGAGCCGCTCCAGCCTGGCCTCCTCGATCAGCGCAGACTGCCTCATCTCGTGCAGGTAGACACGGAGGAGGATTTTTAAGGTGCGCACATGGTGCATCTCCGTCTGGATCAACTCTAGGAAATACAAGTAAAGAAGAGTGTCTTGATGTGCGGGTTGAGAAGGAAAACATTTAGAAACATTTGTATGGGTAAGAGAAGGAACAAAGTCTTACAAAGTCATGTAAGTAAATATAAGTAATCAAAACTGGAGAAATATATTCTTAGGTGAATACAATTGCAGTTGAAGAAGTATTTAGACCTTTTTCTTGGATAAAAGAAGCAATACAGTGTTAAATACTCCGAATCTTACTTAAACATTGAAATTAGCATAAAAGTAAACTTATATGTGTCTATTTTTTAGTATGGCCTATTACTGAATAATTCATGTTAAAGTGCAATGTTTAAGTTAGTGACGCACAATAGGTGAAGCAAGTACCTCAAAAGTGTACAGTAATTGGTTAACTGACTGTACTTAGTTATATTCTTCAACCCATTATTGTTATAGCAGCGTGGTTGAAAAGGTCATACGAGTTAAAATAAGCATTACTCATCATCATAATTACAGGCACTGTCATCTCTGCTTGAATCGTGCCATCGCTGTGTAAGATGAATCTCCTTCAGCTGGTGATTGACATGAGAAAGTTCAGTCTCTGTACTACACTAGAAAAGGTCATACATGATCATACTTGCCAACCTTGAGACCTCAGAAATCGGGAGCATTTCAAAACCACCGCAGGGGGGGGGGGGGGGGTGCTAGTGGTACGTCGGAGCTAACATTTACATGCTTATTGTAGTTGTAAGTGCAATACCTGTAGCACCACCCTTGATGAAAGGAGTGAGCAGTTGTCGATATCTTGTTCAGTTTTCTGTGATTATCTTCCTCACCCTCTCAGACTTTCAGTTGCGTGCACTACTAAAGAGACGCGCTACCATGGAAACCAAACAATGGTGTGGAAACTAGAGATGTCCCGATCCGATCACGTGATCGGCGCCAATCACGTGATTTTCAAAAGATCGGAATCGGGAGAAAAAAATCGGGGATCGGGAATTTTTTTAAATTTTATTTAATGCTACAAAACAAAAAGGACCATGTTCAAGTGTTAAAGTCATCCTGAGGCCTTAGTTTTGGTTTCAAATTACACAACATCATGTATGTGTTGCTTCTTTGGGGCTTGTTTTCATAGACCTGGTTGCCTGGCAACAGAGTGGGCGCAGTGTCTAATAGTAGCAGTAAGCTACGAGCACTGATAAGCTTTATTTTGTTTTGATCCAATGCTGCACAACTGAACTGATCCAATGCTGCTGTGAAAAAAAGAAGCTATATCCATGTTGGATAGAATGGGTAGTTGGGTACTGTCATTTAAATAAAAAAATAACCTTAAGGGACAACTTGAATGCTTTTTTCCTTTTTTTTCTCAATGCATTGCATAAAGATCGGATCGGGAGAAATCGGTATCGGCAGATTGTCAAAATCAAATGATCGGAATCGGATCGGGAGCAAAAAAAGGTGATCGGGACATCCCTAGTGGAAACAGTCGTGAGTAAATCTGATTTAGTCAGAAATCGGGAGAAATGCGGGAGAACCCCGGGAGGAAAACCGGGAGAGGGCAATGAAATCGGGAGTCTCCCGCGAAAACCGGGAGGGTGGGCAAGTATGTACAAGATTACTGTTTTGGGGGGATTTGATCAGAGTCAGATGCAGCTGGTGGAAATTACCATAGATGACGTCCTGTCTCTTCACGGCCTCTTTGCTCAGGGCCTTCAGGTAGCTCTGGTCCACTCCCACGCTCCAAGACTCCGCCTCCAGGCTCTGGAGGTCGTACTCCAGCTCGCCTTGCAGCAAAGCATAATGGGAATCTGGTAACACACAGAAAGCCACATTAGGACTTGTGTAACCCGAACAAATATTGTGCTCTGTGTTCATGTGAGTATTTGTTTCAATTATAACAAGTTTGTTTGTGTTGGTGGTACAGGGAGCTTTCAGCAGCTTCTCATCGATCCGACAACGACTCACTGACCTTCGAGGTTGATGGGCTCAGCCAACGAGGAGACCAGCGACACGGCGTCTTCAGATGAAGGCTTCAACCGCAGGATGTCCACCTCATCCATCTTCACCGGATCCAATCTAGTTGGTATGTGATGAGATGAACCTCAACAGGTAACAATGATATCAGTGCGCAAACATTCAGACACCGTCAGTGATGTAACCGATCTGATGCCAAGTGTAACACAACCTTGATGCCAAAAGGGGAAATGCCAAAAAAGCATGCCACTGTTCCCAGATAGCAGCTATACGAGGACATTGTCTTTCCTTACTGTAAATGTCCCTGAACACACAAAGGGTTCTTAAAGGAAAATGAGTTGTTAACATAGACGTTCACCAACCTTGTGCCGCTGTTAAAGGAGGTATCAGGTTGAGCAGTGTGTGTTTTAGGGGTGACGGTCATTCCTGGACTGATGAGACAGGCATGGCCATGGGAAGCCGGGGGAGAAACTCTCTCCCCAGAGCTGACAGGGAGAGAAACAGACTGTGTAACAAAGACAGAAATATCCTCGTCCGGTAGGGCTGTGCAATTAATCGTATTTTAAATCGCAATTACGATTTTTGGCCTGCCACAATTACGAAAACAACATTAACGATTATTTGCTAGGTTGTGACAGTGCACTGCAACATATTTGATCTAATTAATTTTAGCCTAATTTGTTTTTATTTATCATATTCATATATGTTTAGTAGCTTGTGGAAGTGCCCTCCAAAATATTTGTTGATCTTGTTTATTGGTATTTATTTTTGATATTATTTATTTAATTTAGTATTGGTTTTTCAGTTGAATTATACGCTCAGGGTAATCAACAGTTAAAAAGATACTGTTCAAATTATTATTTGTTTTAAAGTTCAATAAATGGATGTTTTCAAAGTCAATGAATAATCGTATTTAATAATCGTGAAATCAATTATTGACCAAAAATAATCGTGATTATGATTTTTGCCATAATCGAGCAGCCCTATCGCCCGGTACCGCATTAGAAGCAATGAGGTTTTACCGGATTAAGATTGTATTACTCAACAGGAAGTGCAAATAAACATACCTTTATTATTTGTTCCTCACAAGCCCTCAGACAGAACGGGTACCTACAAAAGAAACAGTACATTTCACGGTGCTGAATCCAGACAACGAGCTCATGTAACACTGATGAGGGAACAGGTTTGACAAACTGGGACAGACTAGCCCTTAAACACACAGCAAGAAAGAAGTGCCAGAAAACACACAGCTGTGCTACAAATTAAACAATTCATTAAAAAGGGAAACCGGTGTTGTTGTGAGTCAAAACGTCCTTTTCGACTTGAATGGGACATCACAAGACATGCATGTCAACAAGCCTTAATCTGTGCAGCCTTTCCTTGTGACTGTGTCTCTGCTGAATGGGGTGTGAAAACATTCCTAATCCTATGACTGACACATCCTTTCAAATCCAGCTTTGAAGCCAAATCTTTCCTCATTTCTATTTTTGAATGACTCTAAATAAAAACAATGTCTGCAACCAAGAGTGACTCACCTTTTTTTATATTATTGTTTTCCGTGTGTACACTGTTTCCTCGTGACACTGGTAAAAAAAATAGAAGGGAGAAAATCCTGTTAAAGCGGTGGATCAAATCAGGAGCAGAACATGGAGAGCAAAAGTGACATTGAAGGCTCTTTGGTCACAGAGTGAATTAGGTGCTTAGTCAGAAAGCAGAAAGCGGTGTGTGTTCTGGTGTTGGTGCAAAGGGCCCCCCTCAGTGACCCTGCTGTCTGTGTCTGAGTATCTGTATGTGTGTGCATGCTAATGAGAGTCAATGAGACTGACCCACTGTTGTGTACTAAGGCCCCCACCTGCCTTCAATGCAGCGGTAGCAAAGCTTTAGGCAAATAAGACTGAAAACAGTTATATTATGTACGTGGTAACAAAAATCATACTAAACAAATCAACTAAAAACAATGCATAAATAAAGCCGGTACAAACTGAATTCTAAATTGTATCAAAGCAGCAGCTGGTAAAAGTCAGACACACCTAAAACAAACACACAGCTGTTTGACTAAAGAAGTTGGGACACAAAGTCACACAGGAGTTGTCCCGCTAGCCTCTGGCCGACCTGTTCGACACACAACCAAATGTTTTACAGAACAAGAGTAGAAACTATAGTACCAACTGCTTAGAAAGGTTTATTAAACCTTATATTCATAATAGCTTCACTATGCTACTAGAGGTGGGTGTTTTTTCTAATACACTTGATATGGGTGATATGGGCTCTGCGAATAGATGATAAGTACAGGTAATCAACTATTGCTAAAACATAGAATTACAAATGTGATATTTTATTAATTGCTTATAGCGAGTAATTGACTACAAGAGTAAGATTCAGCCATGCAAGCACCTTAGGCATAGAAGTGCCTTGAGCTAATGCAAACGTCCCGATGTTAACATGTTAACATGTTAACATGTTAACAGGTAACCTTTTATGTTTAAATTACGACGCAGGTGACAATAGAAACATTCACCATCTAACGGCTCTTTGGTCTTTGTGGACCAAAGAGGGGAAATGATGGACAGACAGACCAACCAGAAAAGGTTGCAATACACATGGATTTTAGCATGAATAAAAATGGCAGACAATTAATAAATAATCAGTTATTTGCCCAAAAAAAAGGTTTAGCTGTAATCTAGTCTCATATCTTGACACTGTTACGATCTCTTCTGCCCAAACATTTCTTGTTGGGTTGGGTCCTCAACATCATATGGGGGAATCGCAATGCCCCAGACTGTATTACAATACTCCAAAAGAAAAATATATTTGTGATAAGATTGAGCCATTTATTACATGTTAGGCTTTTATTTTATATTCATTTTTTGAATCTGACTTCACACAAAAAAAAACTGTTGCATTATGTAAACATACCATAATTTAAAAAAGTTACAATTCTGAAAACAATGTACTATTTGGAAGCAATATAGTATTGATAGTTACAGTTATGTGTGTCTGTAGACATTGTTGTTCAAAGCATCTCTTTTAAAGTGAGGCCCAGGGTTAAGCACTTTTTTCCCCAGGCACTTACGTATCACATTTCTTTCTTTATGCACATGTTTCTAAGCTTCTTCGTATGCTATTAGCCAACTGTGGTTGTAGGTTGAAACCCCTTGTTGTGAGTGACAGCCACACCTCAAATGATTCACCCACACTGGGTGGAAAGGGAACAGAACAGCATGAAATACAGGTCATTCCCTGCTAGAGACAAAACAAGACCAGCAAGTCTGCCAAGTATTTTGCAGAGGACAGAGAGACAAGAAGGAAAAACTGCTAAATTCAGTGTGTGGAAAGTAGTTTCACTGAGAAAGACATGGGCCCTAACAACAACAACAACAACAACAATTAAAACAAGTAAGAGCTGTTGATGTTTCAACATGACAAGTGAAACCGACCATCAACGGTTATAACCCCAGAAACGTTACCCTTTAGCCTAAAGACGTCACGCTAACTGATACAAAGAACCCAGTAATGTGAAATGCTCTTGTTTCTTACAAACCCTGGGGGGTAGTTGTTTCACATCATCACAGAAGTATTTTTCTAAAACCACAAAAGCTGATGCAAAAGGCATAATAAATAACAAATAATGCCGGCGTCACATCAACCAGCCTTGACACAGTTTGCTGATTAACTTTTCGACACTGTCTGTGTTTTTTTTAAATGTTGGTGTAGTGTGTAAATGCGTGCCAATCTGTTTCTGTCAGTATGAACAGGTGAATTCTACCCTTTACCAAAAAGTGACATGTGAGCATGCAATGCAGTATTTACCCTGTGTAACTTACAGCACTTTCTAATTGTAAACATGAGACTGTCAAACAAATCTAATCTCTTTGGATCCGATACCCTCCATGAATGACCTTGTTTAATAACACCTTTGAGCTCTTTTACTATAATTTATGTAAACTGTCCATTCTTCAAGAGCTTTTCCAAATGTACCAAATAATTGTAGATTTGTACTGGATTTCTTTTTTTCCAGGTCATTTTCAAATAGTATGAACATTATTGAGAAAACTCTTTAAACTTGAATCACACTGAATATGTAGCCTGGGTTATTGTTTGTTTATCTTGCATTGCAGTTAAATGGCAATACTGTTTTATTTTAAAAATACTGCTCACATTAATGTAATTTAGCCATAAGGTCTGGATGTTTCCTGTGACTGATTACAACTCAAAACCGTAAGGGAAGTTGTGTTATCAACGGTAGGGGGTATGTGAGGAATCCCAAGGTGACAGGTGAGAGCTACTGACCTGGATTCCTAACATTAAAATTAGCCATTATAATGTCGGATTACTGAACAGAGACAGGTGCGTTGTCAGTTTTGGGAGATAGAACAAGCCAGTCTAGAGTTGAGACAGCTGTGACAGCAGGTTGCTACTGGTTAGCTATCTGTGTTTCCCAAGGCTAGCATTACCAGTTGACAAATGGAAATTAAATTGAAGTTTCCTTAGCTAACTTTCATAATGTCACTAAACCGACGACAGCAACGTCACATTACAAAGTCGTTAATTATTAACCTCAACTTAGAGTTAAAGTAACACATTAGTGTCAGTTTCGCATGTCATGTCGAGTTAAATAAGAAACACAACACTAAGAGGAAACAGCTTTTGTTTTCATTATGGCGAAAATAAAGTTAGTTAGCATGGGTAAAGGTAGCCAACCTTAACCCATGCTAACAAAAACATGCTAATTTACGTTGCTAACACATATTAACATTAATCACCGTCGTGTATCAACTTGTCCGCCATATCTAACAAGAACAATTAAACAATAGTTTCCTCTCACCTGGTGTTGAAATAAAGCAGCAGCAGCACGTGTTTCCCACGGAAAGGCAAGATATGGAATATATTCCAACAATGTCCAAAATAAAGGAGACACAGTGAGGATGCTTCAGGAAGAACAAGTGCACACACATTAAGATATAATGGAGGTGGGAGGCATGGCTGGAGGAGGGCGTTTAAAAATAAATCCCAGCCTCCTCTGGATGAGCCCTCCTTCCTCCTCTGAGCATTGTGGGAATGGTTTAGTTCAGTCAACACATTCTGCAGGTTCATCCAGCAGGACCGACAGCTGCTCACATTCCCTTTAAATTCAGTGGGGGAATGTAACTAAGTACATCTACTCAAGTATTGTATTTTAGTAAAACATTTAGGTACTTTTACTTTACTTGAGTCATTTCGTTTTGAGCTATTTTATTCTTTTACTCCACTACAATTTGTTGGCAAATGTTGTACACTACATTTATTTAACATATTTAGTTACAAGTTAATTTGCAGATCTATGTTATTAATAAAAAAATGTTAGTCAATTAATACATTACATATTTCTTAAGCCACCCAGTAGTAATTGAAGTAATTCAAATAGACCACACTAAGTGCAACATTGAACCGATGACCACATAAATGCATCAATAAGTATAATACAATAATTTTAAATATATGCTGATTAAATGGGCCATTCTGCTTGATGCTAAAACTTTTACTTGTAGCAGAGTATTTTAACGCTGCTCCACCTTTGTCTACATGACATGATGCATGCTTGTGCACCTTGCACGCTCCACAGTAATTATTTGGCATTGACATTAATTATCACATTACATTTGAGGATTACTTTGACGGTAAGAAGCAATTACACCGCGCCCAGCACGCTGAGGGTGGAAACCTGTTTGTGTGAAAACTGAGATGTGGTTTTATTTTTGGAGAAAAAAATAAACAGCTTTTCTTTATGTGGGCAACTAAAGGGAATGCAGGTAGGAGCTCAGGTACAATTTTTCATTAAGAATTTATTTTTTATCATAATTGAAAACAGGTGGGCAGTGGTGTTATTCTGTATAGTAACAATCTGAGGTTCTTGAGTTTCAATTTTATGCTACTTAACATTTCTAAGCCACTAGATTTTGGGGGAAGATATTGTATTTTTAACTCCAATAGTTTTATAACTTTAGTTAATTCACAAATGAAGATCCTTAAAAAATAAATAGTGGCCTACAATTGTACATGAATATACCCAGCAGTATATAAAGCAAATTAAATTAACTTTACCAGCTTCAACATTAAAGTGATGAACATTGAACACACATACATGCCTCAATAATTATAATTGACAAATCATGTGTTGTTTTTTTGCCTTTACGTGAATCTACAATTTCATAACAAGTGGGTGACTCCACCTGCTGGTTAAGAGAGTGTGCTACAATTGAAAGCTCCTATAACCACACTTGGTGGCGGTGCTAAGAAAGTTTTGTCAAAGAAAATCACTATACGCTTTGAAATACTTTGTTAAAAGTATCTTTTCACAAGAGTAAAAGGAATAATAAGAGCAGCCAAACCCTAACCAAACTCTTTCAATATACAAATACACATTGTAAGTGAAGCTAATCCGTAACACCATGTTTACAAGCTCCTGTGCCTTTACGGACGGTACTAAATCGGTCACAATTCTAGTTATGGTAGTTATTTTACCTGCATACCTTGAAACCTTTATGGTTTATTACTCTTATTGCGAGTCGTGTTGGATAAAAGCATCAGGTAAATGTCATGTCATGCATGACTTCATCTAAACTCTAAATAAGGAAGTGTTAAACCAAATTTCCTCGAAGCTTACTTGTTTTTCACATCTGGATTCATCATTAAATGTGTTTTTAATATTGTGCAGTTATGTGCAGGATTAATACGTATGTAAATTGTTCAAAGCGTGGCCATGTAGTAGGCTATGTCATCTTATAGAGCAGGGGGGTCAAACTCAAGGCCCGGGGGCCAAATCCGGCCTGTGACTTCATTTTATGTGGCCCACAAGAGCTAGCAAAGAATATAATATGTTTAGGCCGATTTACAGAAGCAGGTTGCCCATAAACTACATGTCCCACAATGCATCTCAAATTTGACTTTTTTCTCAGAATTTTACAGTTTTTCTTCAAAATATTCATTTTTTCTTAGAATTTGCCTCTTTTTTCAAAATGTCATATTTAAAATGTTTTCCCGAATTTGGCTTTTCTTTTTAAATCATTTTGTCAAATGATCACTGAAGAGACTTGCAATTATTTGCCCATGACCTCTGCTTTCAGACGTAGTTAATTATGAAGTGATTACCCTATCCGATAATAATCCAATTCAGAGGCAATAATGTCATATAATACATTTTATATATATTAAATATTTATATATGTATTTTTATAGTCTTATATATAAAACTAGCCCTTTGAGTGCAACCATGATGCTAATGTGGCCCGAGATGAAATTGAGTTCGACGCCCCTGACACAGAGGGTAGTTTCCATATACTGGCGTCCAGCAGGTGGCATCATTGTACTAACCCTAATACATGAACACAGCCATCCAGCATGATAAACAATTACAAACATTACTGCACATAGCATTTAATATATGCAGTTTGATAAATGCATTAGTCTTATTCCCTAGAGATAGGTTTTTATTAAATACTATAGGCGTATTGGCAGACATACACATGGAAAAGTACTGTACATAAACATTGTATAGGCTGCATTTGAATCTATCAGGACATTTCTTTTTTTACTTAGTTGTATGTATTTTTAGCTGTCTTATTTAAAATGATTGCAACTATGGTCAAGTTTATTCCAAATTAAAAGCCTAATCATGAGTAAATTATCAGTATGTAAAAAATAGAATATCTTCTAAAAAAAACATATTTTGCCAAACATATTGGTTGTAGTGTTGAGTGGTTGTGTAACAAAAATAATCTGCCAAAGGATTTCTCTCATATCCAAAAAGATCTGTGTTGGCCTTTCCCAAATTCCCATCTCACCCAGGCTGGAGTTTGTTTACTCTGTATGTTTGCATTTCTGGCTCTGTTGAGAACAAACTCTTACCTTCCCATACTCACTGACATAAAACACAAACTTCCCTTTATATACACACACACATAACAATCTCAGTACTCCCTAAAGAAACAAAGAACTGACTTGAAAAACAGTATCAATGAAAGAATGGAACATATCAGAAAAAACTGAAGGAGCCTCTTCACGAATGCACCTCGCTGCTTTATTTACAGCACTATTTTATTTTGATCTTGATATGACGGGCAGACATCTTAAGCTGAAGACGCCAAACACTCTTTACTCCCAGGCATCGCGTAGCAAAAAGACCAAGTGCTGTTGGTTGATCATGAGTCCAAAAAAAAGCGAATTAGTAGGATTTTCTGGATTAGAAAAAATAAACAGACTAACATGTACAAACATTTTCTAGGATCGTAAATACCTCAAGAAGGACAACATATCAGCTATGTACAAAAACATCAACAATATATTCATATATATATATTTATATATATATTTTTTATCTTCTATACCCACTAAAATATACCAAAGAAGCAGCTATTGGTCAATCTGAGGAACTCGTTCACCAACATGTTTTTGAAAACAGTTTAAATATCCTTCAGCTGTAAATGTGAACTCGAAAAGAAAAGAAAGAGACGTAAATAAAAATTAAAAAATATAACCCAACAAAAGTCCTGTGTTTATCCTGTGTGCCATTTTGGAATACTGCAGAGTGTGAGGAGGTAGGCCACTTCAACCAGCTTCTCCAGTGGATAAGAGTTTGTTCGACGATGGACCGAATCTGACCATCCAACAGCGTTCCCAAAGTCTTTCAATCATTAGTTCGTCATCCGCTTGCGTACAAAGACTCAGACACAGCTCCATGACAACTGATTTAGGCCACAGACAAAATAGAAGGGCACTTTTTTTTCAAAATACGTAGCAACCCGGGGATGAAGCCTCTTGCTGAATTAAGGGGAGGGGGGAAACAGTCTGGACTCGGGAGGGGTTTAGCAGCCTTCTTGTTTGTCAAGAGTTTGTTTCACAGTTGAATCGTTAATCCACCCATTCTAGCACAAACTTGGCAATATATATATACATATACATATATATATATATGTATATATATGTATATATATACAGTATATAAACTACAATCATGAACGAGAGGGACGTGGGAGGGTCCGTCCTTAAATACAAAAAGTGTCTTCTGGCATCCGTGTGCGGACTTGCTGTAGTGTGTGTTTTGTGGCATTGGAGGAGAAAAATAAGGTCCTGAGATATGCACTGTGGGGCTCCTGTAGAGAGTGTGATAAAAGTGTGCTATATATAAAATGACAACAAAAAACAAAAATATATTCAAATCTATAGCAATGATGTGTTTGCACGGGGTGTGCACAGTATGTTATGAGGGGCTGGACCGCGGCAGGGCCAGTATTCGTCCGTTGTTCTTTCCCCCGTTCATGTGTGTGAAGGGGATGTGGTGCTCCTCGTAGCTGCCCCTCAGGCCCATGGAGGAGGCCTCGTCCCTGTCCGAGCACTGCTCCCTCTGGGAGTAGGACGACGGGTCCAGCGGGATGCTCTCCATGTTCTCCATGTCCAGGTCAAAGTCTTCGCTCTCAGGCGGCTTGTTCTCCTCGCTGTAGAAGAAGGACATCTCCTGGAAGGAAGGATGCAGGTCCTCGCGCAGCATCTCGATGATCTCCTGGAAGGCGGGACGCATCTTGGGGTTGTACTGCCAAGACATCTGCATCAGGTTGTGTCTGGTGGAGGGTAAAGAGTGAGATCGGGGTTAGTTTTGTTAGTTAATTGTTCATTTTACAAGTTTTTTAAATAAATGAAAAAGAGCATATATGAGTTTTTGTCTTAAACATTATCCGATATGAAAAGGTCACACATTTCTGAGTTTTATTCTTTAATCAATTTACTTAATAAAATCTCCGAAATGCTGTACTTTTTGGGATATAACCCACTCCCTAATTGTGACTGTTATATTGACTACCTGTTGAGGCTCTCTTGCAGACAGTAAGAGCATCTGTGTGACTGAGCAATGTCAACCAACATACTCGAGTAGAGTGAAAATGATCACAATATCTTTTCTCAGTCCATCTCTTGTACTCACATTCTGTCGGCGCAGTTGTCCGGCCGGTCCAGGTATCCTCCGTCCATGACGAACTTGAGGACCTGCTCGTTGGACAGGCCCTGGTACGGCTGCTCGGCCAGCGTGCTGATCTCCCACAGCACTACTCCAAACGACCTGTGGACCACAAACAGCCACAAAGGGACAAAGAGGACGAGCCAATTAGACACCTGACAGCGGAAATCAGTTTGTAAACACTCAACTGCTAGTAAACAATGTCAGGTGAAAACAGGTTAGCTACAGAACACACTCATGATCTGATCTGATATCACACACACACACACACACACACACACACACACACACACACACATA
>CALSBZ010044954.1:772306-803454 GCA_943591055.1 Gobionotothen gibberifrons | reverse complement strand
CACGATACCAACATTTTGGTTTCGATACCAAGTCAAGAATTGCGATTCCGATTCTTTTTCGATACTTTTCTTTTATTATTTTCATGATCAATAAAATGGTAGTTTATCTGTTAAGTGTTTTCTTACAACATGGTCTGTTCTTTATACTTGACTTTATGTGATTTCTTTGATAGTTAACTTTATATTTTATTAACATGTATGAATCGTAACGTTTTTAACGGCAGGATATCGCGGTACCTTTCAAGTATCGGTACACCGTGCAACACTAATGTCCAGAGAAACAAACAACTTTATCTAGCTTCATGTGGAATATCTTATGTTTGCCATACAAGCAATTATTGATGCATAACGTCATAAAAGCCACACATTTATAAAACCATTCCCCACCCTTTTTTTTACAAATACATCAGTAATTTCCTGACTACATGTTAAAATGGTAAATACTTATTTCAAATTCACTGAGCTGTCCTAGTGATGTGAGAACCACCCTGCATTGTTGCCACAACGTACCTCCTATTTTGACGGTGAGGTCGGTTCCCACCATGCAGTTCCTGGCTGCCAGGTCTCTGTGGACAAACTTCTTGGCGTTAAGGTACGCCATGCCGTCTGCGATCTCAGCGGCCATTTGGATAATCTCCTTCAGAGTGGGAGGCGGGCGCCCGGGGTTGTTCTGAAAGGACACGAGACAGATTTGTAATATCTGATCCGACAACATAAACATTCACACCTTGCTCCATGGCAACAGCACGTGATTTGGAAACTTTGATTGCGCAGGATGAAGTCAAAATAATCAGGTTCATTACAAACCAAAAGTTTATTATCACACACAACTTCATAAGTCAAGACCGCACGCTTGTCATATGCATTTTTTACTTGCTGACTCATGCAATAGATACGACCTCATTTTAAACTTCGCAGCTGTCTCCGTGCAGGCTCGCGTCTCACGCGCAAAACCGCAACATGAAGCCTTTATTTACACCTCAAGTCTATTTTCACGACAATACACATAACTAAATATAAGTGGCGCCAAATCAAACACTACCACCACAATACCATCATTTAATACATAGTGTTTTATAGGGATGTAACGATACCCAAAACTCACGGTACGATATTTATCGCGATATTGAAAAATAAAGGAAAATAAATGTGAATTTTTTTTAATTATAAATCTGATTCGTACAGCATGTTAGTAGGATAGTAGTATTTTAAAGTGTCAACAATATAATAATTAGACCCTGCAATAGAATAAATCAAGTTTCACTTTAGTTTTTCAAGTAACTCAACTCTAACTCACTCACTCACTCACTCACTCACTCAGCATCATCAAGGTTATCTTTTAGGAATATGAGCATGTCCACATTTCCAGGTAGAAGCTGAAAAAAAAAAAAATCGCGATATATTTTCTCAGTCTCACGACGGTATTGAGACATCTATTTACCGCGATATCGCGATATATCGTTACATCCCTAGTGTTTTATCATTTTCATTATTATCTTTTTTGTCTTTTATTATGACTGTTGTTTGAATCTTTTGTTTCTGATGGCATGTTCTAGTCTTTTATTGATTCTGATATATATTTGAAGCCTGTTCGATCATTAGGGCTCGGACCAGATGGAGCCTCAGTGTTGCTCTTGTTGCTGACCTGAGGTTTGCAGTTTAGACGAGAGCCTTTTCAGTCAGTCTGTTTTCAGCTGCCAAGTGCCGACTGCTAAACTCCTCTGTCAACATCCAACAACTTAAACCTCCTTCTATTGCATTCCTTCCAAGTGCCATCTGGATGTTGACACACTTCAGAAGATGACACTTAAATAGATAATCAACTTGTACAAGCTAGTCTGTACACAAATAAAAAACAATTGAAGGTGGGATGCAAAATGTGGTTAATTTGAAGGTACGGTAGGTAAAACTAGTGTGGCGATCCGTATTATGATCCGATTATATATTAGGGGATTAGTCGTGAATCCACCACAACCTGTCTGGGAGGAAGCCAGCACATTTGTCCTCAGAAAATACTTCCTACTTATTGTGTTAACTTAACTGTTGGTTCATTTAAACACTGAAATTGTTCTCCGTTTGAACATCTGTGGCCTTATCCACGACAGCAGTTGGGGAGAAACTGTGCTTTTACATGTAAAGTTTGTTAAGTAAAGTGTATTATGAAGTGCAGAAGGAAGTCCTAACTTCTCTAAATTCGAGTAAAACAGTAAACAGGATTTCCAATGCAGAAGCTAAAAGGAAATAAAACATCTGAAATGTGTTTACAGATAAGAAAAAGGATTGCACCATTTATCTATAGAAAGCAGAAATGATAAAAATAAAAATAAGTGCATGGCAGAAGATACGAGTGCTTCTGCATGTTCACTAAAGCTAAAAGCAGATATGAGCATCACCTCAGCGTCGGGTCGCAGAGAGCGCAGGAAGCTCTTCAGGTCTCCGTGCGTCATCAGCTCCATCACCACCAGGGTGGGCTGCCCTTTGGACACAACGCCCAGCAGACGCACCTGTGGGGACAAGAAGGGGTCTTTTAGTTTGATATATAGTCTGGCTTGTTTGCATTTCTCTAACAAACAACTGGTCTGGTAACAGCAAGGTGACTCTGCTGCCCTTCACACAGCTATATGTAGGTCTGGACTCTGCAAGGTGAGACAATTAGCACCTACTATTCTAGATCGGGGTTATTTGTTGTAAACTTAAACAGAAATAGGCAGTACAACATGCTTTTGTACTGGATAATAAACCATATCCTTAAAGAAAAACTAAACAATAATAAAGGATTATTTCCTGGTTAAATAAACTAATGAAAATCAAATTAAAGTTTGTCATAAAACATATTTTTTATAGAAGACAGCTTTTCGGTCAATTCTCTCGACATTGAACCACTGAAATTGAACTGACTTGATATTTCAGGAGATTAAAATTCATCACTTTTCTCAAGTCTCAAGTCCAATGTAACCAACTAGGGAATTTAACTTGATTCACAAACATATTTGACCATTAGGGCCATCCCTACACAGTTCTCCAACCATGTCTTTTGTGTGTATATGTAGCTACATACTGGCACTAACAAAAACAGACCATAACAAATCAATAAAACTTAAATACTGAAACACAAAAAAAAAATACTAAAAAAATGTAAAAAAACTAAACTAAATGAAATCTAAAAATCTAAACTGAAATAGAATTAAAAAATTAATAAAAATATCCTTCTCCGATCAGTTTGGTGTCTACATACTGTATGGACAGTTGAACCGTTTCTGTGGGGTTCATTGATTCACACCCCACATTGCACTTTTACATATCAGTAGCCAAAAAGCTCTGTGTTTAAGTGCTAGGTGAGGTTCAGAACATGGCGTCTCTCCTTACCACATGGTGGCAGCTGAACGCCTTCATGACCGAGGCCTCGTTCAGGAACTCGATTCTCTCCCGCAGGCTAGCCGACTCGTTCACCGTCTTCACCGCCACGTGCGAGTCCCCCTCGCCCTTGATGATGTCCTTGGCGATTCCCTCGTACACCATGCCGAACGAGCCCTGCCCCAGCTCCCTCAAAATGTTGATCTTGTCTCTGGGCACCTCCCACTCGTCCTCCTCGTACACTGCAGGCACATTTTACAGGAACACGTTACACATGCAGCTTATGGCGACTGAGTTCACAGGACCTTACGAAGGTTGGTTGGAACAAGACATTGGATAATGTGATCATGCAATTGATCAGTAATCAGATTTCTATCCTATTCCACTGCATTTTCCAAATCTGATGTTATTTTGCATGCATTTTAAAAGACATCTGGTGAGTGTTACACGATGAAGGACTGAAGAGATCATTGGGCATGTTTTTCAGTTTATGGTTTTGGACTTATTCCGACAAATGTATTTGTTTTGGAAATCCTATCAGACTGTCATGTGCGAGCATATTAAAGAGGACATAAGTAAGCTTCTATATTATTGATGAAATGGCTCTTTGCTTACCGTCAGCAGCGCTGAGGTACTCTGGGTTAGAAGAGGCGTAGATTGGACCACTAGGTCCTTGAGTTTGACTAAAAGGAAAAACACAACATTTACTTTAATATATCATAATAGGATAATGCATGACAACAACAGGATGTACTGACTCCGTACCTCTTCTTGAACATCACAAACCCTGCGCCGGCCACAAACAGCAGCAGCACAAAGCAGATGATCGGTCCGATGACGATCTTCACCGCGTAGAGAGGATCGCCTGTTCAACACAGAGAGTGAGTCACACTTCAGGTAAGAACAACAACAAGCTCTTATGAAACCCTCAGCGAGCTGCAGCTCAAAGATCAATATCTGGCTCTGTGAACATACACGAGTACAACTTGTAGCATCTTTTCATCTCCATGTAATGCTTGAGAGGACATACAAAGCATCTGCATTTTAATCTTCTGCTTTTGCATACATTCAAATTGATGAAATGTTCCATGTATGGACTTCCTCATCAAGTGTGCTGCTGGTGGGAACTAATCTCATCAAATATCAAATTAACTAAAGTTACATTGTGCGGTCAAATGATAGAATTAAAAACTGAGTAAAAAAACGTGTGAATCTGTGCAAACTTATTTGTCAATCCTGTCCTGTGTGGTTTTGCATTTAAGAGACGTCAAATAGCAATACTTGATTGTAAAACTGTGTGAATAGAATCATATTGATGTATGCATGTCTTGGTTTGGTTTGCCTTCATGTCGGATGCAGACTTACTTGCGTCCTGTACGTAGAAATACGTGGGGTCGGTCCAGGATCCGTTACCGGCCAGAGACGTGGCCCGGATCCTTACCGTGTAGTTCCCAGGATGCATCACTTTCAGCCTGCAGCCGTGGGTCTCTCTGAACATGCTCCTGGACACGCAGTAGTGCAGCTCCTGCAGGAGAACAACGCCGAGGTTCAGATGTCAAGTCAAAGTCAAAGTTCCAGTTTGTGTGTACAGACAGAGAGATCGAAATACCGTTTCCCACAATCCCGAAAATAAAAACAAATGTATATAAAAATATGTGTGCCAATATGTTCATACATACACAGAATCAAAGACACATTTTTACATGTGCACACATTAAGACCCGAGACATGTAATGACAAACCAATGCTTCATCCTTTCCCAGTTTAAAAAAACATTTGCACTTGCATTGGATTTAAAGTTTTATTTCATGTTTCCACTGTGGGAAGCATCCATGTCTTTTCTTATTTTCCACAGCGAATAACAGTCTGCAGCATCAGCCAGATGTTTTGTAGACCTGTCTCCATAGCAACTGAAACATGGTGCAACTCTAAAATTACTTTTCCATTAACTTTATCACCCAAATCACACATTAGTGAAACCACAAATTCAAAATGCAAGTCCAGTAATAAGTATTGCCTCTCTTATTTGCCTGTGCTGCATGGGCAGTTTAAAGATGGATGCATTACATTTGATTGTCAGTGAAATTGTCTTTCATTAGCGGCTCGTTAGACAAATGAGAAAGGGAAATATAAAAAGTGCTTTGTGACTGTGAATGAGTATAACTGTTTATGTGCTGTTGTAAACTCGCAGTGAACTCATGTACTCAGTGACCCAACCACTGAAAACACTGTGCGTGTGCGTGTGTGTGTGTGTGTGTGTGTGTGTGTGTGTGTGTTTCTTCACCTCAGTGTCTCCCAGTCTCTTGTAGTTGACCTCGTACAGGATGATCATGCCATTGGGAGCATTTGGTTCCTGCCATGTGATGTGCACAGCATTTTCTGTCACGTCGAAGTTGATGGGACCCAAGACGTTATCGGCTTTGTCTGCGGGGAGAACAAAATCACATTGTCTTATAAATCATATTTCTAGCAAAACCCAGGTTTGTGTGGATCAAATAGAGGACGAGATGTAGGAGTATCCAGTAGGAATACTTTTCTTTTTCTCTCTATCACTCTCCTCTGCTCACACGGAAAAACAGACATCATTATAGTTTTACCTACGCTCCCATGGCTCCCCGTGTCTTTTAGAATAGAGTTACGTTTAAAAAGAATTATGGACAAGGACAAAGATGGGATCGCTGAGTTTGTTGCATGTATTTTGACAATGGATTGCAATGCTAAACAAAATGTTATGTGTAAACAAATGGACTCTTATGTCGTTATGACAACAAAAGGTGGTTTGAATTGAAAGGACGGTAAGAAATGTATGATTTCTTTGTTAGTTGGACTTTGTGGTTATTCCTACGAGTGCAGAAATGCATGTTCTCTAAAGAAAGCTCAAGGTCTCAATGTATTGAGTTTTTCAACAAATATTTGAGGAATTCCAATACACAGTACAAACACATCTTTGTAATGAACGAGTCGAAGGCGTTGCCAAAATAAAAAATCAGTTTGTTGCCCAACAAACAGAGGACATTCTTTCACTTAACCACTATTTTTCTTTCTTTACCGAGAGTGAGAAAACATTTGTGTGGAGGGAATGAAAAGCCACCTTTTGTGAGAATAACCAACACCCTAGAAACTCATTGATGTTAATGTTTTGTTTGCGAGCTCCAGGTGTCTCCTTACCTTCAGGCATGGTGCGGGCGCTGACGTACGCCGCCATGCTGCAGCGCAGCGGGTCGGTCGGGTGGTTGCAGGCGTGAACTTCGATCTGGTAGCTTGTGAAGTGGCGCAGGTGGGAGATGACAGTGGACTCCTTGGCGTGGACGGTGACGACCGTCTTTATGCTTTCCAACGGTTCCCCGCCCTCGGGGGTGCCTGTGCCGTGGGGCGGGCTGGGGGCGGTGGTGAGGAAGGGGAAGGTTCGGTTGGCGATGCCCATCGCAGACCGCCGATGTCTGGTCCCTCTAAACAAGGCAAGGCAAAAATGTACAAGAAATTAAAAAGATGTCCGATCTGCAAACCTGTGTGTGACAAAGTCTGTCTTCCTGAAAGTGACCTTCACAAGCACTCAACAACGTCATTGGCTAGCTGTGATGCGATGAAGAGGAGTTTAATCTTGTTTCTCTAGTTCCTTTGTTTTATATGACACAACCATGTGTCATTTTGAGTATGAGAGCAACACCATTAGTGTTTTTCAGGAGAAATTGTCTACAAATGTGCTTTAAGCTCCATTATTAAATTGGGTTTCACTTTCTCTATGAAGATGACCGGTGCGATATTTGGATCAGCTTTAAACACCTTTGAATTTGAAAGTGTGGACAACTCTTTGTGAGAACGACTTATTTCCTAGTATCACCCTGTATTATACACTTTAGTTCACTTAGTTGTGCTTTTCTGAGTTGAATCTACTGCAAAACAGGACATTTCTAGGATACATTTACAATTATATTTACCGTTTCCATACAACTGATAAGCAGAAGTAGTTTCAGTGTAGTAGTGACACTAATATAAGACATAATAGGGAAGAATGTATGAACATGATTTGCTTTAGCACACATACTCTCTTGTATAAGAGTGCTCAGCAGGATCCAAATAGCAAACACAAGATGGAACATGTTTTGTGGGAAGCTAAATGGAAATCAATGTTGAAGTGTGTTGAGTTTGAAAACATGAAGAAAATAAATAGCTCTCCGAGTTAATCAATCAATCAGAAGTACTCTGCTGTCAGTTGTCTTACTTGAGCTCAAAGACTTCATTGTGGAGGTAATTCTCAAAGGTCTTGCGGTACTCCGAGTCCTCTTTCTCCTTCTTCAGCTCCTTGTCGGTCTTGGGGCAGCCGCAGCACCGCGTCCCCTGGCCCTGATCCTCCGTCTGGTTCCACTTCTGCTCTTCGTCACTGTCTACCTGAGTGGGCACTCGAGACGGCACCTTCATCCCTGGGGAACAGAACAAGGGAGTGAATGGGATTGTTGGTGCAATAAACACAGACATGTTTTATGCACAAACATCAAAGTACACACTGAGACAAGCCTGAGGGGCAAGTCTGTCAGTGAGTCCTCACCCTGTCTCTGAGATACATTACCAGTGACACTTCCTCCCTACTGACTCCTATCTCTCCAGGATGTGAGGGAGGGATGGGAGTTCAGAAGAGGAAAGTTTGGGCTCAGTTTTATGCAAACATTGTCGGGAACTGATGGCAGTGCATCCGTGAAGGTCAGGCTGAGACGGCAAAAACTGAACCAAGATAGAAGTCTGAACTTAGCTTGAACCTGAGGCAGAGTGAGGGCAAGATCCAGTGCCAGGTTTCACGTACATTAGTCGGAATAATACTAAGCAAATAAAGAGATCACCTTAACTGCACTAGATTTTCTCGCTCAAGGGCAGAGATTAGATCTTGGTTCAACTCAAACAAATGTGCCACTATGTTTGAAAGATAAAACCTTTCCATAAATGCGTTTCTCTTGCCCTTGTTCGTCCTTCCTGCTGTGACACCATGAACACTGTTTCTTTGACATATTTCTATTGGCATGTATTAACTCCAGTTTTGGTGATTTGAATGTTCTAAAAAAGACAAGCCAGATCTGCCAGGGGCATTTACAGCTAATGAAAACGTTTAAAAATTTGATTTGTAGGAGTTTCTTCAAACTTAATACTGTTTTATGTACATGAAGTAAGCAAACTAATATATAAAGAAAATGAGGATAAGCTTTTGATGGTTGTTTATACAATTGTTATTGTTTTGGATATCAAATCAAATCAAGTTTTATTTATAGCGCATTTATAAGCGATCGAGCCAAAGTGCTGTACATATAATAAAAATAGCCTACAGTAGGGACACTTTACAGCTAATACAACAGCACAGATTGTTCAGAGTATCAATATGAGAAAAGCTACACCCTCTGTCCTTAGACCCTCTGTCCTTAGACCCTCACATCGTACAAGGAAAAACTTCCGCGCAAAACCCACAGTTTTAAAGGGGAACATGGGAGAAACCTCAGGGAGAGCAACAGAGGAGGGATCCCTCTCCCAGGACGGACAGACGTGCAAGAAATGCGGTGTGTAAATCGAAGAGATAATACATTTGACAGCCTATAGACCGAATGTTAGGGAATGCGTGTGTCTGTAATAAGAAGATGAATCCACGAAGATGTCAGCTACAATCCTGTGGCTACGATATATTGTTTCATAATTTTGCATATCATGTATTTCTGTTTGCCGTGTATATAAATGTTATGTTCATAAATGTTGTATGTGACGGGACTACGGATGGAAATTAGCTCAAAGCTAAAAATCCGGCTCATTTACATTTAAAAGCATTATTTTGTTTAAAATGTTCATTAATGTCCCGGTTCAAATAAACGATTAAATGAAATGAAAATGGATGTTTGTTGTTGAATTGTTGCCGTTAAGATGGTATGCCTTCGTTTTGCTAATTAAATAATGTAATTTTTTAGGAAATGCCTCAAGACCCACCTGTTCCACACCGTATTTTACTGACTGTCCTTTACTTTATTTATTTTTAAACCTTTTATGCTCTTAACCTTTTATTTTTTATATTGCCATATTTTATCCAATATGCTCCTTTAGATATCTTCTTACTTATTTTTCCTTATAGCTTTGTGAAGCACCTTGAGATGACGTTTGTCTTTAAAGTGTGCTATATAAATCAAATGTATTATTATTATTTCAATTAAAAGTAGGTCTTCATGTAGACAAGTCAATGAGCTGAAATATTAAACTCTCCCCTAAAACCGAGCTCTCATTCCTTGTGGCTGAACCAACTGCTACCACTTGAGCCATGGTTAAGATGGCTAAATGTAAAACAAAATAACCATTTAAAAAGTAGCAACAAATTCTGCAAAACCTATAATGCTTCGATAATTGATTTATAAAAAGGCATCATAGCCTTTTGAATTGGAATCGAACTGATGAACGGAGATGCATTAAGATTCACACCCCAGAGTTAATATGTACTTAAAATGTCATGTTACCTAATGGGATCATCGGAAGCAGTTAAGAACTTGAAATGCTGTTGAGTGGGAGGAGCTTTTCTAGTAACGTGAAGATGACAAAAAGACATTCCTCCTCTCTCTTGCTCTTCGACAGTCAAACCACAGACTCAGACACAACAACAGACGACCACAACAACAGACGACCACAACAACGCGGCTCACCCTTCTGACAGTAGTCGAACTTGTAGAGCTCGATGGCTTCCGGCTGCCGCTGACAGAACACCAGGTAGTGGGTGATGTTGCCGTTGGGGTCGTTGGGAGGTTTCCACTTGAGGATGATCTGGGAGGACGAGTTGGACGAGGAAATGGGGTCCAGCGGGACAGAGGGTTCTGAGGAGAGATCACAGGAATACAGAGGTTTAACAAGTGGGATTGGTTGATGCAAAGCATAATCGTTGACTAAAATGTGACCAAAAAAGCACATAAATACACTTTTGTGAGGAATAGGGTGCACCTGTTAAAACTATTTAAAAATAAGTTGAATTATGAATAAAAATATAAAATCATAAAATGTTGATGGGTCAATTAGCTAATATTATAAAAAACCCATTCACCTACATATATTGAATATTTAAAAAATGTTGCTGTAAGAAAATACATTTTTAGTTATCAATTTCTCTCTCTCTTTTAAGGTGATCAATATTACATTTGATTCAAATGTTTAACTCTTTAAAATGTTATTCTTCTTACTGTATTAACCTTGGTTTTCACAATTATGCATCCTTCGTATGTATAATTTCACGACTGCAAAGTTACGTGTAATTTCCAGTTGCAAAACAAAACAAATGAATTTTCTATTCCTAATTTGACCCTACTTAGTGAACACAGATTAGCTCCACTAATGCAAGAGGCATGATACACATGCGTCAGTGTGAGTTGCAATAGCAGTATGGGAACTCTTGCACTAACTGCTTGTTGTTTGTGAAAATTAAATGCAGCTGACAAAATGTATTTAGCGTCTATCCAACCAAGTTTGGTGATCTGGTTGTGTAGCAAGCCCTGTAGAACAACCATCAAATCACACAGCTTATCCATAATCGGAGTTAGAACGTGGAATGGACTTCACCCAGACCTTTCAAGTATTAGTAGTCATCAACAATTCAAAACTAAAGTAAAAACAATTCTATTTGCAGATTACTCCAGCTAACACATATTGGATATTCCCAGTATTATTTATATATGCATTTACTTTTTTCTTGCCCTATCTTTTCTTTATTTCTTTGTACTCCTTAATTTCTATATGTTCTTGACGAAATAAATGCCATTGTTAATATTGATGCTAATGATGATGCACGGGAGGGCTACTCCCCATAAGCTATGCTTCAGCCCTTCCGCTTCTACTAATTTTGTTCATTTGGATGTATGAATTATACGTTTTTGTATTTGTATGATTTTAGAAGAATAAAAAAAAATAAAATAAAAAATCATTGATTTGCGCCAAATATGGGCATCTGATTACAAAGTGTGTATTCTGTGCAGTGCAGAGTACACAAAGAGGTCACCAGCTACATGTGGCGGGAACACAGACTGGCATCACCGTATAACTGTCAGTCTGCGGAGCCGTCTTTTAAGTAGACGTATGAATCAGGTTCTCGAGTGGGAGGCAACAAAACACTTTACATTTTAACAGCGTCCCGGCCTGAGGGAGATTAGGAGTTCAGAGACGATAGAAATATCACTGAACAGAAACTGTGAAGAGGGGAATGAACGGGAGGAAGCACGACGGACTGAACCCTGAGGAGACACAGAGAGCTGGGTCGTCACAGTGTGATCGTGCTGTCCCCGTGTCATGACGGTGCCACACACTGGTCCGACTGCATTGTCAGACTAAGTTTCACCAGCAGCAGCAGCTTATTCGTAATGACAGCTTTGCCCTTCTGAAGAGGTATTCTGGTTAGACATGAGACAGACCAGGAACCGGGGAGGTCGCCAGACGGGTACAAAAACAACCCTCCCGACATCTCCGACTGACTGAGTGATGCGTCTGCCGCTGGAAGCCTGTTGTGTGAGCGAAGGATGTCATGTTTGATGCGGTTTATCAGGAAGCATTGTGTAAAAGGAAGCCGGTTAGACGGGCCATCATGACTACGACAAAAATTCATCTGTACACGATGCACACCGTGGGTGGCAGAGTACAATTAAGTACTGGGGAAGAGATTTATCATCGTGGCGTGACCGCCTGCTGCGGACACCTTGCTGCACGAGGTAGCACAGCGCCGGTCGATGGCGCCCCGAGCGGATCGTGCCATCTGTCTGCCTCTCCCCTGTTCTTGTGCCAAGGACATTTTTGGAGCTGACAGACTGACACACACACACAACACTGGAGTGCACCAGTCAATGATAGTGACACCACAACAAATGTGGATCCTAGACAACCCCTAAAAAAAAGTCAAAATCCAGCAAAAAATTATTTCACAAATCGTAACCCGGAGCTTCAAAACTGCATCTTTTGATAACCTTAAGAATCTGGTTTGAGGTTTTACTTTGTACTTTGACAGTCTATGATTTGTACTTTTTTTAATTAAGGAAGATGTGTCTCGAACATTGATTTTCTTTTAAGAGATTGCTCGATGATGATAATTGTTCATGTCCGTTACTGTAACCTCATGCCTTTATGGGTAATTTTTGTATTTTTGCTGTTGCTTTTTGTTGTATAGTGTTTTTATTGTAAAGCATTTTTATTGTATGTAAAGCACTTTGGGCTCGACCAAAAATCGCTTGTAAATGTGCTCTATAAATAAAAATTGATTTGATTTGATTTGATTTACTGATACCATCTTTCTTCACTTTCTTAAACAAGCTTATCTGTTATTCACATAAATAATCCAGAGATTTCAAATACATCGGGGGAGTATTTCACTTCCCACAACACAGATCTAAATCAGTCTTACTGGTGGCGTTGGTGCGGACATATATGATCTCGCTCTTGGCTCCGTGGACCTGGTGCTCGTCAGAGGCTGAGAGCTGCGTTTTCACCATGATGGCGTACTGCGTCCACGGCTTCAGCGGCAGGATGAGATGACCCGGCTCAAACTGCTCCTTGTCCCCCTCTGTGGCCCGGCGCGGAGGGTCAACGTCAGCAATCACCCAGCTGTTGGAGCCGCAGGCGTCCTGCCCGTCAAACTCAGTTACGTTCTGAAAAGTTCTATTTAGGGGAAAAACAATAACAGTAGATGATAGAGGGAAAAAAAAAGTTATATGCAGGCTTAGATTGTATTCCAGTTGAGAAAAGGATATTGAGTTATTGATTTATCATGGAATATATCTGGCCAGGCAGTGAAGGTAAAAAGCTTTACAAAACATCTCTGAGGCAGAAGAGACGGTTAAAACAGGATTTAAAAAAAACCAATAAAAGGTCCAAAACTATTGAATACAAATAAATAATACCTTTAAATTAATTCAAACTCAACCTGCATGACCTAGTGATACAATATATTACAGGATTGATGTCCAGTTCATTGTTTGGGGCTCACTAAAGCCAACAGGTGACCTCATATTAGTTTCTGTGGTAATGAATTTTACATCTATTATTGTGTTGAATCTAAAATGCTTCCTTCAATGACTTCTTAGTCAGTTCAGTGTAATTATTTGAAGAGACTCTTTCAGATGTTTTGATGTTATAGAGTAAAGTACCGGGCTAATATTATAAACAGTAACAGAGTAGGTGTATGTTATATCAAGTGTTTTGCCATTAACACCATCCAAAATTCATCTGATCTGATTCAATTCATATTTTTATCAGCTAATAAAATATTTGTCTGGCAGAGATCTAGGTCTGAATGTTAAAGATGGATTTAAAATGTACTTACGCTTCTTTGTAGAGCACCATAAAGCCCAGCAGGTCTCTGAAATCTGGAGGCCAGAAGGGCTCCCACTTGACCATGATCTTATCGCTCATGGTTCGGATCTGGGTAAACCTCAACGGATGGTTCTCACCTGATCAACAAAAAAAAGAACCAAAATAAAAATTGGAGTACATGGCTATAACTTATCTCTTACAAAAAGCACAGCACTTCATTGTAAAGCTACCATTTACAAATAGCAAGTATTAATCCTGTATTTGACTAATAATAATAATAATATTGGGGGGGATGAACCCCTCTTTAATGGTCACACATGCAGACAGAGTGACATTTGGCCTCTGCTTTTAACTCATCCTAGCACCAGGAGTCTAGTACTAGGAGCAGTGGGCAGCTATTGTACAGCGCCCGGGAGCAATGGGAGTGTGGGGGGGGGGAAGGGGTTGTCCGGTGCCTTGCTCAAGGGCACCACGAGCAGGAGGTGAACTGGGAGGTGAACTGGGACCTCTCCAAGTAGCAGTCCATTTTTAGGTCTGGTCGGGGACGTGGACCGGCAACCCTACGGCTCCCAGTATAAGCCCCTACTGACTGAGCCACTGCCGGTATACAGTTGGGCTCCAGTTTGCTGTTATGACCCGGCTGCTAAATGTTTGCACGCAAAACAAGCTAGCAAGCATCCCAACTTTAGCAACTGAACTATATTTAACCGTTTAAAACAAGTGTAGAAGAAAGCATCACCCTGTAATGCCATCCAATCGGCATCTGCTATCATGTGACATGTGGGTGTGTCCACATTACAACATACTGTAGGGGCCGCCTATTGGAAATACTCTTGTTCATAAACTACCATTGGAAACAGTGATATGATCCTGAACACAACGTCACCTTTTCAGATAACAACGTTTTCTGTTACAGCTCATTCTAAGCGGAGGAAAAAAACGGTGCAAAGTTGAATTTTCCACAAGATTTTCCAGGACATTTGACTTTCTCGCTCTTTTCCCCGACTAAAAATGTTTTCCAGGACACGTTGGAACCCTGAGTCTCTTTTGCTTTCAAAAGAATAAAGTAAAAGTATCAAAAACATATACAAGATTATCCCCTTGTCTCAAGCTATAATGAAACAGTATAAACTCATCCCTGCTCACTGTCACCTAACTAGATCAGAATATGTAGTTAAAGACAGAAACAACAAATAGGACAAAACCTGTATCACTGTTACCATGTCAACAGTTATTCTTTGCTTTGCTCTGTTGGTTGTTCCCAGTTAATCCATCAGTAAACATATAGGAACAGGAAATGACCATCATAACAATAACTAGGACTCTGTTTGTGTGTGTACCAGAGTCGACTCGTCTGTTGCCATAGTGACTCCTGTAACAGCTGCCATGTTTTCAGAGGTTCTTACATGAGGCCTGGTCTCCGTTGGTCTTGGAGGCGATGTCGTTCTTGATTTGCCGGTCTTTGGTCCCCGACACCTCCTCCATCTTGCGGATCTCCGACATGCAGAGTTTGGAGTTGTAGTGGAAAAACATGCGTCCCTGAAGGATGGTCAGCTTGTGTTTGGACCAATCCCAGAGCTGCCGCAGGTTCTGGTTATCCAGGGCATAGAACGAGTAATTTCTGGAAAAGAACACACAAAATTGCATGAAACATATCCTTCATGATGCATAGGATTTAACTGAGGAGTATATGAAACATTTAAAAGTGTCTGAGAGTGGTTAGCCCACATTTTGCATCATATGCCATGCTTAAGTGTAGCCCAATGTGCTGCAAGTGCCTTCCACCTCGACTGAATTAAACCTCATATATGATTTGGGAACATCCAACAAAAAACAGTTACCACAGAAAGACATTTTGAAAAAGGTCAGTCTTTCCGCTTTTAACTCATAATTACAGGCAGAGGCTGTGTGACATGGCGAGGATGAGAGGAGGCTCAGAAGAAGGAGACTCACCCGATTTCCTGTTCCTCCCCGCGAATAACACGGAGCTTGCGGAAAAAGGAGAGGGATACGAGGGCGTAGGAGCGTCTCACTGTCAGGTATCCAGTGATCTCCTCCAGCTGGCCCAGGCTGGCCTCCAGTTCAGCTGCGATGTTGTCTGCAGAAAAGCAGAAGAAAAAGCCCTGAAGTGACCTGTGCATGCTCGGTGCTGAAGCTCCTCAGGCAGCTGGTGTTTGGCAACAAACTGATCTCTGTTTTCAATTCTTTCTTTTGTTCATCCCAGCTTTCTCTTTGGCAAAATAAAAACAAGCTGTTCTGGCTATTGTTTACAATCAAATAAACTTTTTTCATTATAAAATGTCATACACTGTTCATGCCCAATGTGTCTTTGTGCTAATGGTTACGTTAAATCTGATACAAATATGATACAAATATTGTGTGTTATCTTTTCTTTTTAATGACTGTTTTTAAATGCCTTTGTCTGAATGTCTTTCATTTTTGTAAAGCACCTTGAATTGCTTTGTGTTGAATGGTGCTATATAAATAAACTTGCCTTGCACCTAGCTTCTTGCCTTTTCTTAAAGAAAGGACAAATTCATTTTTTTCTGAAGAACCAAAACATCCTTTTAAATCACACAAAACCCTTCCATTTGTGTTGAGCTTTTGATCTGTTCATTAATGTATATAGTAGACAGTGAGGTGGGCTGAAGATCGGAAGGTTGTGAGTTCAAATCCCGCCAGGAACACACCATCAGTGTGCCCTTGAGTAAGGCCCTTAGTTACTCCAGGGAGAATGTCCCTGTAATTGGTAATTGTAAGTCGCTTTGGATAAAAGCGTCAGCTAAATGAAATGTAATGTATATTGGTGTATTTTTGTTCAAAATATGTCAATTGTTTTATAAAAACACAACAAACCACTTGAGATCATCTAATTTTCAAAGTGGTCTCAGATTCGAAATGTTATTTTATTTCAATTTACACAATCTGGTTTATTTGTAATAATGTCTCCTATTGTTGTTCTGTTGTATATTGTAATCTGATTACAGCACAGATACTCACTTCCTCCACGCAGGTTGATGACGAGGCTCCCGTTGAGGACCGTGCAGCCTCTCAGAGCCTGGGCCGCCGTCACAGAGTCGACCGTCTTCAGACCCATACACACCTTCGGACAGAGCCCTGCACAGGGAGTGCAGATCAGCCTATTGAAGAAAAGCGTGACAAAAAACAAAGATTAGTCAAATATTCTGAAATATGTGTGTCGGAGCAACAAATCAAAACTGATAGATGTGCTTTGAAGTTAATTCAATTTTTTACAGTTCTCTATAACACAGACATACGAGAAGCATCTGGCTTGCAGGTCGCGAACAGTCTGATTTTGTTTTTGCTGAAACCTGCTGCCTGTTATGGCTGAATGAGCTGATAACATATTAAACTGAAACAGTAAAGTCGCCGGCCAGACAGCTGAAAAAGTCACTTTAAAAACACCAAATCTTTCTGTAGAGCGGAAAACTAATTTCTACGGATACATTACTATGAGCTAGCAGTCAAAACATTGATCGCACCATAAACCTTCATAACAATCCATACATTTCTTCTTGCCAAAGACAGCTTTTTTTCAAACTATATTTTTCTTGTGTGAGTTGCCGAGTGGAAGAGAAAGAGAGAGCATAGTAAGTTCCTAAAAGAAAACTACTCACAACAAGATTGTGGTTTGATCTGTGTGTAACTCTTGAAAAGAGTCATTCCTGTTAAGTTTTAAAAATGTATATTTGGGGTATTTTGAACACAACAAGCCGAGTGCAACATAGTTCCGTTATATATTCACAAGACAGGCATTCGTGGCCTGAAAGAAAAACAATATGTATTTTTGATTTGGTGGTGAACTGTCAAAGCTGCACTGAATGCAAAACAAAAACACTCAAAAAGAAGCTTCACTCAACTTGTGTTTTTAATGAACAGCCCCCGACCCTTCGTCTTAGCAAGACAAACAACCTGTCTTACGTAATGATTTCACAACAAGTCTCTTCTCATAACCGGTGTATGGTCATGGCTTTGTGTCTCAACCATATTAACCCATTTCCTGAGAAGCTGTCTGTACAATCCCCACACTCATAATGTGGTCAGGGCTATCCACTGTATGATGAGGTTAAATATAAAGTACTCAGCAGTCTCTCAGATTCACAAAGTGAGGAGACACTTGCAGCTGTTTTTGAAGGTTCAAATTCAAGTATTTGTTGCTGCTGGCTGATTGGTTGGTTTATGAGGTGAGAGTGCCATTGTTTAGCAACGGTTGACTAAAGCTGTCACAACAATTACAGAAGAATGTGGCATTTCTTTTGTGGATGCCAAACAATGGATGCTGGTGGCAGCTACATATATCATGGCACTAATCTACAAGTATATGTTAGAACAGGAGAAATATAAAGCAAAGGTTACAGAGGCACTTGCAAAAGATTCATGACAGCTTTAAATAACAAAACAAAGCATCACTGACAAAACACAAAAGATAAAATAGCTGAAAAGTGTGTCGATGTCAAACAAAAGAAAGTCTATGGCATTGTTACATATCTCTTGACCTTTTTCCCTCTCTAGTGCCACATCTGCACTTTCAGCCTAGACCTCATAACGCCTTGGAGTACACCGCTTATCCACAAAGCACTTTCATTTCCACAGCTTAGGTTGAAGCCAGAGACGGGAGATGGATGCCAAAGAGAAGAGCTGTGCCATAAGGGGAACAGAACGGGATTCAGAGGTTGAGATGAGGGGGGGGGGGTTCATCACAGGTCAGCGCTGGTATAAAGGTTTAGATTACAGCTCTGATCACCTGGCAGGAAGGGATCAAATCTGACCATCGAGAGGCTCCTTTTAATGAAATTGGTTCAAGCATTGTTTCAAAGATACGAGCAGCTCCCACTCAAGTTTCACCTGAGCAATGTAGGCAAAAAGTATACAATAACATATATATTGTTTTATATTGAGATGCACTAATGTGAAGTTATTGTTGTGCATTTTTTTTACGTTTGTAATCGGTACATTTTTTATTTCGTTATTACGGCCCGTCCACACGGCGGCGTGCGTTGTCGCTTGCCGGCGGGCCTGTCTGAAACTCGACCAACAACCAATCACATGAATCTCCCGCCCCTGACACACAAGCAGCGGTTTGATTGGCTAGAGCTTGTACTGGCCTATGATTCGATTGGCTGACGCTTCTGCCGAGGCGTCAAAAGTTGAACATTGCTCAACTTTTGCAGCGAGCCACGCCAGCAACGCCCCGCGTCGCTTCCCACAATGCAGTTCAGCGAAAAGTGATGTTACCCCTTCAAAGTGAATGGTGAAGCGTCAACGCACGCCGCTGTGTGGACGGGCCGTAACAACGTTCCTATTGTTTCAACTCTGCTGAACAAAAATAAATATATCTATATAAGTGAGGACAGTATCATATAATGCAATCAATGTTATGTGTGTAAAGCACGTGATGTCAAAATATTGATTTGATATAAACCAAAGTTATGCCTTTATGACAAAACCCTTTAAAGTTGGCACTGAAGATGGCTGCCGTGTACCAAGCTCCTCCTCGTTCACTCTCATTATGCACCTTTAAGCACCGTTTACATTCATACTATTCATTTGCAATACTAACTTGCACTTGCAATAACTTATGTCTTAGATACAGATTTTGCTTTCAACTGAATTACTTCAATTTTTATAGATACTTAATGAGCATTGTTGGAGAGCGCCTGAGGCCTAAGAATTGTATTGCCATGACTGCCAAGTGGTGTAATTGTTGCGCACATGATGTGAACAAAGAACTTGAACCCAACAAATGTGTTAATAATGTTTCGTATTGTTTTACAAGCCTGATGAAATGCACTACAGCTTGAAGCACTTTATTTAACTGATTATAAATGAATGAATGTGGACTTTCATTATTTCTGTTGCACAAAAAGGAACATCTGGGTGTGTGTGATTTTCTTCTGATCTCAAAACGTTGGATGTGAACAGTGATTAAACATCAGTAGCACTTGAGCAAGGCACTTCACCCTCATCTGCTTACAGAGTCCAGGTAGAAACGTGCCAGGTGTGAATGCACAGCATGTCACTCCATGAATGTGAAGCCGTGTGTTGTTTGAACAGAGATGAATGGTGCTTGTCAAATCTTCTCTGGATGGATAAAGGTTAAACACACATTACTTTTTGCCTGTCATCACTGTCGTCAGAGGCAGGCTGCCCGCTCGCCACGCTGCTGCGGCTGCTTGCCAGACACACTCACTCTCTATTTGCAGCTGGCCAATGGAGTCCTGCTCCCCGGGTCACAGACAGCCTCCCCTGGAGTTTAAGTGCCTCCCAGTCTTGTTGTAACAGAAGACAATAAGTCCTGAAAGATCCAGCTGCGTTTTCAACCTCTGCCCGAGTGATTAGTGCTGTCTGCAGAGTCTCGCAGCCACGCCCACACTAATCAACAGCCCGTCACGGTCAGTGAAGTTGTCAAAGAGGGATGCGATAAAGGTCAATGGCAAGTCAGCACAACCACAACACCACACTTCAGAGAGGGAAGTCTGTTCGGATGAAGCGTACCAAGATATGCACACAACGGGTTGTAAATTACAGATGGGGATAAGAAGGGGAAAAAACACTTCACACGTCAGCGCCTATAGCTCGCTCACCGCAATGCGGACAGCAGCAGTTGGTAAACAATCATCAATCATTTGTGAGGCGTGTGAGAAACATTTTTTTTTCCGCAGATGGATACAGTCAGGCTCCGAAACCAGGATGTGCCAGGCTGCTTACTGCGCTGCACCACTTTGAGATGGCTTTCTGCGGTCTCACACACACGCTACAAAGAGAGGTGTGTGTGTGTGTGTGTGTGTGTGTGTGTGTGTGTGTGTGTGTGTGTGTGTGTGTGTGTGTGTGTGTGTGTGTGTGTTCATAAACAGTGCTGTCTGAGCTCAGCAGGACCTCCAGTATCTGCTGAGTCACTCTGTGCTCTGAACACAGTGACAATAACTAAACCAAGGCAGGAATTTATAATTTAACACCACTTTTTTTGTTTTTATGAGTTTTAACTATTTTCTCTTTTAGAATGGAGTCTGGTGTTGCTATCGTTACGATCACTGCTGTATCATTTATCATTTTTCTTTATAAAAGATGAAAAGCTTTTTGCTTTAAGATAAAATGTTATCGTATGTTTTATCCTGTGTATTACCTGCTGCTGTCTTATGCCTTTTATTCTACATTTTAGAGTTTTACTTTGAATTGTGTCCTGCATACTGTACTGTAAAGCACTTTGTACATTCGTGTTGAGAAGGGTGCTATATAAATAAAGTTTTACTTACTTAAAAATCTGAAAAACAACTTTTAATTTCTTTAGTTGTCTTCCTAGTCACCTGCCTGATCTGTTTGGGTCAAATCTAAAAATCTAACTGGAGGAGGACATTTTTTATGAAGAGGCAACAACGGCATTGCTGGCTTCAATCTGTATCCAGAAGCAGTTGAAAGACTATGAATGAGTTGTATTGGAGGCGAAGAGTCACAAAGTACCAATAATAAGGCATAAAAGATGAGGACTATTATAAGGTTTGTAGAAAAGCTGACACTCAACTAGATTGTTGATTTCATAAGTTGATTGAAAAAACATTTGCTGAGAGTTTAAATAAGAGTAAATGAAATATAGCCAGTGAATGCTCCTAGCAGCCACCATTTCTTTCACACCAGATAATAACAGGTGTTCTGTTAGCCAGCTTCACTGATCACACATTGTTCCATCAGACCATCAGGAGCCCATCAGACCGGCATGAGTGTCCACTTACGAGGAGGAGTTGACGGTGGTGTAGCCGGAGGGACACTCGTGGATGCAGGCCCCGTTGTGGATGACGTACTCGTGGCAGTCGGCGCTCTTGCTGCGCTCCTTCTCGCGCTTGCATCTGTTGTGGAGGTCTTGGCAGAAGCCGGAGGAGACACAGCGCCAGCCCCTGTAAGTGAAGTGGTTTTCGGGGCAGCGGTCCACACACTTGTCCTCGTGCTGGAGGCCGCGGCAGGCCACGCAGTGATCGGCTGAGTGGGGCTTCAGGCAGCCGCCCAGACACTGGTCGTGGCAGCACAGGTCGTCCTTGGTGCAGGCTCGATGTTTACAATGCATCGGGCACACTGCAGGGGAGAGAGGAAGGACAGAGTCAGTGAGGCAAATGTGAAAGTTCAAGAAAGGGTTGAATATGAGCTGAGGGAAAAGAGGCAGGAAACAGAAGCTTATCAGCATGCAGACACCTGCATTTGATTCAGTTCAACTACTGTAACAAAACCTGTAATCAATGTGCAATAGGGCTGCTCAATTAATCGTATTTTAATCGTGATTACGATTATGGCTTGCAACGATTACCAAAACAACATAATTGAAATAAAACGATTATTTTTAAATACATTCTTAGTTTTTTGGTTTTTAGTTGAATTATACTTAAAGTTCAGGGTAATCAACTGTTAAAAACATACGGTTCAACATTTTTTTCTCCAATAAATGGATGTTTTCAAAGTCAATGAATAATCGCATTTACAATTATTGACCCAAATAATCGAGATTATGAATTTTGCCATAATCGAGCAGCCCTAGTGCAATATATACTTTTATTTGTACTACTGGCACACTTCTACTACATGCAACAGAATCAGAATACCTTCATTAGTCCCACAGAGGGGACATTTACATGGTTACAGCAGGAAAGAGCCTAAGACAGCTTAATGTTACTAAGAAGCATGCATACAAAAAAACACTTATTTTATTTATTTTTTAAATTACTTTACTTATTGTTTTCCACCAGGGTTGGTCATTTTTGTTAATTGTCATCTCTATCTCTAATATGTTATGCATGGCTCTTAATTCATATTTTGCCTCTATAATTTCGATGTAACAATTTAAATGTCCCCTCTGTGGGACTAATAAAGGTAGTCTGACTAAGTTCCCCCAAGTTACAGTATATTACAATATATATTTACATCTCAAACTCCGGAGATATCTTATATGGTCGGAGCTATGTGTCAGCAGGAGGGAAACCCCTCCTCCCTCACTAACCAGCCGCCCAGAAGACCATCTGTCATTAGCCAACAAGCATGGTGAGTACAAACAGCGGGGATCCAACACTAGTTGAAAAAAGAGCGACACTTATCCAGAAGGCTTGGTGAAAGTGAGACAGAGGGCGAGAAAACTGCAGCGAGACACGTGCGTGATGTCTTGCTTGTTTCTTTTCTTTTAAACACAATAAAAGGAGAGACTTTTAATTGATATCAAATTAAATCAAATGTCCCTTCCTTATTTGAGTTTAGAAAGGGTTATTTGAAAAATGTATACAAATCTTCCAGCAGCACCCTAACACTTTCCTCAAGTTCCTCACGCTGAGAAACACTATGATCGATAAAGATCACAACAACTCAGAGCTGTAATTAACAATTATTCTGATAATTGTACATTATTCAATTCAATCTTAAAACTATATACTTTATCTTTATTAGGATCCCCATTAGCACTAGCATGAGCATTGGCTACTCTTCCTGGGGTCCAACTCCAATACTCAGCTATGTTTATAATTCTTATAAATGTCCATAACAATTTCCTAGGGCCCGAGGTAATACTTGTTTTGTCAGACCAGCTGTCCAACACTTAAAACATATTAAATCTAATCTAATGTTAAGACTAATCATTTAGAGAGCTTAACAAAACTTCCCCGGCCTTCTTTCTAGTAACAACTTACACATGCTCTAAATGCAGTACACACACCCAGTGAAGGTTTTAGTGGCGTAAACAAGATTAGTTAAGGACAGAGACAAGTCTGTAGGTTGGCTGTTTGTACATGCACCTGCATGTGTGCGTGCCCTTAATTCAGCCTGTTACGCAACATCAGACTCTGCAGGTGTGTGTGAGTGTGTGTGAGTAGATCAGCTGAGTTTGTGAGTACAAGTATGTGTGGATAGATGGAGGATTCTCAGAGGTAAATACAGCTGCCTGCTCAGATTAGCTTGTCAGCCACGAGAGCCACATTAAGACCGTTTGACAGCCGAGGAGATACTGAGTCCCTGAGGTTAAGGGCTAAGGGTTAGGGGTTACAGGTCAGCTCGTAAAGTTGGGATTATGTTCCTTCTTTTAGGGGTTTGAAATCATTCTCACCCACATAAAACAAAACAAGAAGGGACATTTACGTTCCCATTGCAGCAGACAATTATCTCCAAAGTCTGTTCTTCTTTGCTCGCGCTCTATTGTTGCTGCTTGGTTTCATTAGTATCCTGAGGTTGACCCTTACATTAACAAAACAACACGGACCCCCTGTCCTCATAGATTCACAGAGGTAAGCTCTTAAAGATTAAAAGAGTGTGTGTTTGGGGCGGGCGGCAGCAATATGAGAATGGCAGTGTGCGCGGGGAGTTAAAGGGGGCTTGGTGCTAGAAAAAACAAATGATATAACCGCCTTTTATCTACGTCAGTCTGTACATTGAAATAATCTACTCGGCAACCGGATTTACAACAATACAAAAATTATGATTTTCACGCTTTAAAACAAGAAGAAATATCCACTTGATAGGTTTATTTTCTGACTCAATCGTTTATTAGAAAAGCTGCCCTTCAACTTCCCCTCCACTGTGATGCATGTACACACAAACACACTCCCAGAGCTTTGCAGTCTGCTCACACTGACTCCTGATCCTGCAGCCGGCTCCATGTCGGAGCACAGGCCCAGCAGCAGATCCACCCTCAGCCTTAGCCAATGTGTAGGCTAGCTGCAGAAGCTAGCCATTCAAATGGCCTCTCCCATCTCCAAGGAAGACAGGCGCACAGTTTAACCCTTTGTGTCCCTCTCTCCCCCCGCAGCCAGTCAGACAGCGGCAGCAGCAATGGGAGGTCTGAAAAACCCTCCGACACAAGAGCCACATAGTAACAGGCTGGAGCTGCTCTACTTTTTCCGTCTCCTCACAACTGTGAATCGCCTTCTTTTCTACTAATCTAAACACAAGTATTTCCTGGTAAATAGTGCTGATTTTCAGGCACATCAATCTTGTCAAAGCTTTTCAACCGGGAAACATTTTTTTGTTTGTCTTTAAAATGTGATTGTTGATTGGAATTTAGTAGTAAAAATGGGTTCAAACACGTGTTGAGACAAACCTGTTGTGTTAGTATTGAGATGAACAGCTCGCTGCCTTGGGCGATGCATCAGGTCTCATCATGTCCACAACTCATTAGCAGATTTTAAATACTTTAACCGCACGGGAACAACTGAAAAAAGTCCATGCAAATTGAAATATGTGTTTGAACAAAAACAATACGAAGTCCTTCAACAAACTGATGGATCAGGGGCTTAGGGCTGACTTTACATTTAAAAATAATCATTTCAGACACTATGATTAAATAAGTGGAAGGCCATTCATTATTATTTAATAATGATTTAGATAACTACATTTGAGCCAACTTCTAATATAAGGTAGTCACACAATCCTGTTATCATATTAACCCTGCATTAAAGCCGAAAGTTGCTCATTAATATTAACAACTTTGATAAACGATAGAGCATTTCAGCTATGATCACCCAAACATATGTTTTGGGTCAAATTTGAACATTTGATTTTTTTGTTTTGTATAATTTAAAATGAAAAATCTTTGGAAATTGTGTTCGATCAATTAGATTTAATTAAAAAAAATGTTTTAAGTTTCATTAAAAATGGATATAAACAGTTCAGATAAAGGAATATAACTAGGTAGTTGCATCTCCACATTGAATCTGTTTTAGGTTTCAATTAGATCTGAAGCGGTGTATCTAATGGTTTCTTAACCAGTTAACTAAAGAAAGAAAGACATTTATTTGGAGATATTTGTACAACCAGGACATCCCTTCAGTTGTGTTTCCAAGTAAAAATGCTCAAAGAAATAAATGTATCTAGCTACACTTTACATGAGTAGATGATACTAATAATCCATCAGTCATTTGCAGCAATGCTAATGCTTTTTTTAACAGACGATGCAGAGTTTTAGGGTTAAAGAGGGTCATTTAATTTTAGTAACTGATATCAACCTTTAGACATGCACCACCACTTTCATGAAGCTCAAGAACAAACCGTCGAAAAGATTTGCACACTTCTCTTTGCCAGCAGCTGACTTGGCCGTGTCTGCCGAGTTGTAATCAATGCCGGTAGTTGATCCTAAATTGTTCATCACGGGGGCTTTTATAAAATCAACAACAGTGACCACACTGAAGGAGATAGACTTGTTTCTTGTGTTGTGTGCCTGTCAAAAATGTTTACAAGGGCGAGACCCAGAGGACCTTTGAGAGTGGGGCCACCCCAAGCCATCTTTGATCTCCTCGAGCGAGAAGGACGCCGAGGAGACGGTTTGTCATTCTTTCCCCTAAAACATGCAAATCTCCAGAGACCGTTCAGTTAGCCGCTCGTGAAGCAGAGGTCTTTTTTCTCAGTGGGTCAATTAGTCATGCTCGGCTTGAGTTTGCTCTTGTCAGCATCTCAAGACTTATCTTGCATTTGGACAGCATCACCTGACAACAATAAATCAATGGGATTTTTCTATGACAAGTGCTGGGTCAGCAGTTGGACTTAGGTCTGTTTACACTTTGTATTTATTTGTCTGAGTCTTGATGCTGAATGAATTGCCTCCCGTGTCTGAAGTCCTTATCCGTATTACCCTGGTTCCTCTGACACCACTCTGATCTCTTGTTATGCAGTTGATGCGGTATGATCACATGAAAGCCCGAGGAACAATGCTGCAGAAATGCCTGTCTCTTTATCTCATCAGCAGAGGCTTCACTTGGATGATTGCCACACAATGAAACGCTCAATCACCGCAGCTCGACACAAACATCAACAACAAATCAACTCCGAGCCCCTGTGCGACAGAGAATAATACATCCTGCCAGGTCTATGCCAACTTGGAGATGGGAGGTGAAGAAACAGATTTGCCCAGCCTGCCAACACAAGGCGAGCTTCAACAACGTGGGGTGTCGAAAAGGCAGAAAGAATCCACTTGGCTTGCAAGGAATGACTCACACAGTTCATCATAATCGGCTCCTTGTCTGATATCTGCAACCAACACGCACGCACTGTATGAACAGTTATCTATCTCTATGTTCCTTGTTTCCACCAACATTGAAATGCACACCAGCAAGCCATTAGCAATGTGTTCATTCAGGCAAGGAGGAGCAAACTCCCCCAAAACCCTGAGGTTACTGCCTAAAATGAAGAGCCTCCGTACGCTTTATGAACCACAGTTCTCTCTGAAATTATTAAGGGTTGTGAGTTTTTCCAAGTTGCTTTTATTTGGCAGGAGCAAAACAGCAGTATAATCAGGCTTTCTGCGTCAAGATCATATTAGACCCCAGAAAATGCCAAGCGGGAATGTGGTGGTGCGCGGGTTGGTAATTAAAATTCCACGGCCGTGACATGGGTAGTATTTAGTTTCTTATGAAAGAAAGTTTTGCTGAAGCTCAAGAAGGGAATAATCTTAAGAAGAGCTTTTGAAAAATGGCGAACTTTCAACTTTTCTTTCAAACCAACCGACAGAATAAAAGAGCTGCAACTTGAGCGCTGAATTAAATGCCAAATTTGAACTTTGATTTATGTTTGAAATGTGACATGCATTGCTTGGCACTGTCTGCACAACAGCTGACTCGATATGCAGGGATGATTAGGTCATGCATTAAGCATGGGAAAGGCACAAAGAAAAAAAAAAAAAGTAACCCATATACTGGTTTCATAACGGCACACAGAGGTGTTGGTCTGTAGAAACCCACAGAGCGGCACGCTGATCTCTTTTACAGAAGTTACAGTGAGAGCTGTGCAGGGCCAGAGGAACACAGATTGTAAGAAAACAAAATGTCCTAAAAATTTAGGCACGTATGAGTCAGACATCTGAAACCTATTTTTTTTTCTTTGTTCCTATTTCCAATTTAAACAAAAAAACCTCAGTCTAGTGAGGGGGGGGCTGATGTACTACAGGGGGTACTTGAGTGCATTTCTTTTTTAGTAATGGTAAAAAATATCAGATTTGCACGTGTTCTTAAAATAATTATACTTCAATACATTTGATACAATTAGATTGTTAGTACGATAAACCACATTTTATATGTAACATTTCTTATCTTGATTGCAAAGGTTAACTGCAAACAAACTCAAACAAGTTTGGAGGTTGACGTTAGACGGAAATCCAGATAACTAATTTGTGCTGGAAACATAGAAGCAATACAGCTAAACACACGGAGAAAGATGAACACAACGTTCCTTGTTTCTCACTCAAATCTAAGAGCAACAATAAATAAAGTGTAGTTCAACACATCTTCAACACCATCTTAGTGTTATTGCATGAATTGAGAGACTAACGGCCCGTCCACACAGCAGCGTTAAAAAAATCTTCCAACGCTTCTGCCCATTGACTTTGAATGGGGTGACGTCACTTTGCCTCGCTTCTCGCCGAACTGCATTCTGGGGAAGCAAAGCGAAGATTTCCAGGATTTTCAGGATTCAAAAGTTGAGCAATGTTCAACTTTTGAAGCTTCTGAAGCTTTCGGTGGAAGCGTCAGCCAATCAAATCATATGCCAGTACAAGCTCTAGCCAATCAAACCTCTGCTTGTGTGTCAGGGGCGGGAGATTCATGTGATTGGTTGTTGGTCGAGCTTCAGACACGCCCACCGGCAAGCTTTTTCCAAAGCCGCTGTGTGGACGGGCCGTGCCATTTGAAATGTAGCATTTAAGATTTTCGAACACTGTAGTGTACTTCTTGAACCTCATTGTATTTCTCCACCAAAAACGTTTTGCAAGTTTGATAAAACACTGGTCTACACAATCTTTAACTGTAGTTTTATAACAGAATCAAAACCCCTGGGGCTGCCCTTAGTGTGATTACTGGTCTCTGCCCCGAAGATGTCTGTCATTAATTCAGAGCGGCCTGGTTCCCTCTCTGCTAGTGAGCAACAGATGTATTATAGTCTTCTATTTCCACACATGTCTCTGCAAACTGCAGCTCCTGCAAATGAAGACCAATCAGCAATAAATCAATTCATCGAGCGCATGGCGTTTGAGTCGTGTTGTTGTTGCGAATAATCGATTAATATTCGCCAAGGCTGTCCGATTTTCTGGCATCCCTAATATAGACATTTAATGAAAGGCTTTATTATGACTCAAACAACCCCAGGCCTTGTAGACTGAAGACAATCCATTTTAATGTCGTTTGTGAGTTAAGGCTTTATATAATGTGAGGGTAATTACTTATAATTCTATATTTATTAGCACAAAATAGCAGACAGAGACAGACTGCCTGGTCCCTCCGGACATCGAGGGAAAGCATTCATTAAGAGGTGAAAACAGCTGACAGCGAACGATACGATCATTAGGTCGACATCAAAACTTTTGATTGATAACTTAATGAAGTCATTTTTCAAACAACCACCAAACTGTTTCAAGCTTCTCAAATGCAACGCTTTTTATCCTTCTCTGATCTTTTTAGGGGTTGGTTTGACATGTTTTGTTGATCTGGCAGTAAATCGATCAACACTCAATTTTAATAATAAATATGTTATCATCATTAGTCATTTAACATGAAAAGTGACATTTTCTTTGCTGGTAAGAAGCTTCTTTTATTGGAGTTTTGCTGCTTTTATTTTTTTTTTTTATTCTAAATTAATAATCTGAAGATCTTTGGGTTCTTGACTCCATGTGATCTGGGAAGTTCTTTGGGCATTTGTAACTGTTTTGGGACTTTCATAGAGAAAGCAGATATTTTCATTATAATCATTCTGAAGTTCTTCTAGTTTGAGTCGATTGCTTTTTATTGTTGAATGACTTACAATCATAGGAACGACAAACAGGTGATATTTATTCCATTTGATATTCCAACTCATTTCAGTGATTTTGTTTTGTATAGCACAGAAAAAAGTTAGACGTCAGTCACGACCGATAACTGTCACTCTGACATCTAAATATTGAAGAGTACATATTGAATCGTTCCCAGAAACTAAGTTAAAGCTAAATTAAGAACATAACCAAACAGATTGAATCTTCCTGAACCAGACAACCAAAAAAACGATCAATTTATTTGTCTCATTTCTTACCGCTAACCATTGTTCAGCTGCTCTGACTCAGCAGCAGCGGGGCTCGGTCGAGGCGACTCGAGTGGTAACAAGAGCCGTAAACAATTTCATTAACTGGCCCAGTCTCCGTTAATAGAACAAAAACACACAAACAACATGGAAAGGCACTTTTTGTTTTTAACGCTGCCCTGCCGCCGCCGTCATCTGAAGGCAGGATATCCAGTTTGTCCGTGACTGGAATAGGAATGATAAACACTGTGCACTCATTGATGGCAATTACACTGCCTGCTTTACAGGCAAATGACGCACGCCACAGCCTTGAATCTTCATTTCCTTTCAGCGCTCAGTGTCAAGCTGAAAGAATGATTACCTCTTCGATTAACTTTGACTACCTGTTATGACATCAAAACTATTAATGTCACATTTACGTCATAATAAAACATCCATTGTCTTTGTCAAATCCTATCCAACACAATTCATCTTCTTACTTAAAAGGTAAGCAGTACAAATAAATCCAAAATGTTCGCAAAGACATTTATCACAAAACCAGTCACACTGGAAAAAAAATGTTTTTGGTAGTCACTTTTTCCCAAAGCAATGTACACATGATTTCTGGATCCAAGTCAAGAGAGCACGGGTACTGCTGCTCCACCAAAAATATCTGGTCTATTTTCATCACAGTTTTGTCTTTTAAGTGCATCATCTTTTAGTTTTCCAGAAGTACCAATAACAGATTGTGTTCACTAAAAAGAAAATCTGTGAAAAATAAACGTGACAAACACAAACCAATTTAGTAGTACTCCTCACTTTAACAATGTCAGACTTACAATGGAGGTTAAAAAAAGAGAAGTCAGCTGTCTAGAGAAGTAACAAAGAACAATAAAAGTTACGCAAGTTGTGCTTGAACTCAAATTAAAACGTATTTTGGAATTACAAATCTCTTGCAAATGTTCAATATTTTACAATAGATTTTTCCATTTAGCTTTACGTGGACTGCAGTAAAAACCTCCTCAAGCCTTTAAAACTCTAAGGGTTGAAAAACACCATTACATGATGTTTTTTTTACAGCTTGGAGTACATATAAATATTAGGGCTTGGCACCGCTGCATCAGTGTAACAGTGTTAAATAACAATGATATTTTGCCACTGCATAACATTTAAATAACAGGTTAACTAGATTACAAGGCCCCGTGTAACTTGTGAAAGTAGATAAAGAGCAGCAATTTTCCTGCGGGTCTGATTAAATAAACAACAGTGAGGTGAATCGAATGGCTGGGGTGAGTGTGAGCGTGTACAGCGGTGAAGAAACGCCTGTCGGCCCAGCTTTACCAAATGCCTGAAATGTCTGGGATTCCATGGGAATGGTTCCAGGAGCGGCGAGGGTTCGCAGGGTGCAGCTCCACGAGACTGAGTGCCAGAGCAGTTAAGTCAGCTCAAAGGAAAAGACTCATGGTGTGTGTGTGTGTGTGTGTGTGTGTGTGTGTGTGTGTGTG
>CALSBZ010044954.1:738666-769087 GCA_943591055.1 Gobionotothen gibberifrons | reverse complement strand
AAAGTGGTATTACGATAAAAGTACACGATAAAAGTACTTGATTGTACTTGTGGTATTAGTCCAAGTAGTACTCTGTCCAACAGTACCACTTTCACTGAGAACTTATGGCAAATAATCATTTTATCTCTCATCAAAGATGGCAGAAAACATGCATTATTGTACTCTGGAGGGGAGTTTGACAGGGTATTACTAAAAAAGTACACGATAAAAGTACTTGATTGTACTTGTGGGAGTAGTCCAAGTAGTACTCTGTCCAGCAGTACCACTTTCACTCAGAACTTATGGTAAAAAATCATTTTATCCCTCATCAAATATCATTGATTGATTTATCAAATATGGCATAAGCTCTTGTACTACCGTCAGCGCCGCTTCTCGGCGATTACCGTAAAGACGCTATTAATCGCGCACTGAAAAATGAAGCACTGCTCATTTGACCAAGCAAATGCGAGAGACGGCTGAGTTGACCGCAGTTACAGCGATTACCGTAAAGGTGCTATTAATCGCGCACTCAGAAATGAAGAGCTGCTGATTTGACCAAGCGAACGTGAGAGACGGCTGAGTTGACCGCAGTCCGTAACGGTACGCAGCGGCAGTGATTGGGTCTCGTCTTCCACTCGTCACCTCTGAACCTACCCCCCCCCCCTTCAATATTTTCTCATCGAATCTACACGATTCACGTAGGTCACCTATTTTGGTTTCAAAACGGCGAATTTCGCCGAAAGGTGAGTGATTTTCATGCCTGATTAACAAATAACAATACTGTAGAATAACTGCCGGTCCTGCCTGGGTCGTGTCGTGCTGCTTCCCTGATGGCTTCCACAGGATTGTGGCTGACATCCTCGTGGATTCATCTTCTTATTACAGACACACGCATTTCCTAAACACTCGGTCTATAGGCTGTAAAATGTATTATCTCTTCGATTTACACACCGCATTTCTTGCACGTCTGTCCGTCCTGGGAGAGGGATCCCTCCTCTGTTGCTCTCCCTGAGGTTTCTCCCATGTTCCCCTTTAAAACTGTGGGTTTTGCACGGAAGTTTTTCCTTGTACGATGTGAGGGTCTAAGGATAGAGGGTGTAGTTTTTCTCATATTGATACTCCGAACAATCTGTGCTGTTGTATTTGATGTAAAGTGTCTCTACTGTAGGCTATTTTTATTCTGTACAGCACTTTGGCTCGACCAAAAATCGCTTATAAATGTGCTATATAAATGTGCTATATACATAAAACTTGATTTGATTTGATTTGATAACAAAATGAATGCCGTGAATAAACCGAAATACACGTGTAGAAGCGGTTCGCTGCTGATTACTACGCACGCGCGAGTCGAATATTCGCTCCGGAGCCCGAAAAATGGTATTCGGGACAGCCCTAATACATAAACCTTTGTTTTCAACAAAATTGATATACTTAAAACTGAAAACAAAAATAGGGGTTTTAAAACTACTGATTATTGACAGTTACAGGTTGTTTTTAAATAGTATTTGATACATTTTGGATTAACATTGAACTTAATTTACTCCAAAACGAATAGAGACATGAATAACAGGATGGACACATGATTCGGTGGATACTACATTAGGTGACCTGAGTCGTGAAGAGGACATATCACGACTGGGAAAGGTAGCTTACTTTATGAACTTATTTTATTTTGGGTTGCATTAAGCCTGTTCAGAGATGGCTGTTTATTAAAAAAGGAAGTCATGGTTATTTTAATAATTCTTTCAAACGAATGTCCGACGTGTGAAAGTATTTGTCTGGCACTACCTTCTAATATATCACTATAACTTATCAAAACAGTTAGAAAAAGAATAATAAGGGAGTTAATTTCAAGGATGAGAGAGATGCTGCACTCTGATGATGTCTTGTATTTGCCACTAGTAAACACGTTGACATGGTGTGCGTTTGTGTGTCTCTGTAGCCAAATCTAATCAGCTTCGGTGATGAGCAACTCCTGCAACCTTGCTTTGCCACTTTGCTTAACGGACGCAGCCAATTTGGTGTAAAAAGGAGGGGGAAATTAGGATATAAATTCAAATTACCCCTGTTATAGAAGCAGGGAAGGGAAATGGGTTTTGACTCCAAACATGGGCGCTAAGCCAAGCCTCGTGGTTCTGACGCTTTGTTTTCTGTTGGTGTACAGACTGCAGAAATGATGTGTGACCCACAGTTACCTCTGGCACTTAACCACTGCGTTCACGTTCTTTTTTATTAAGAGAGCTGACAGACACTTTTTGGAGTAAAAGAAAGTCCCAGACAGCCCCTGTTTGAGTGAGATTTTTAGGCATAACAAAGTGAAATTATATTTTAGTTTTACCTCTCAAATACTTTTGATCAATCCTCCACATTTGTTTGTAAAAAATAAATCAGAGTCACAACAACAGCAGACCTGAGACCTGAAGAGAATAGATGTGACTAAAGCAGGGGTCTCCAACCTTTTTTAGGATGCGAGTTACTTAAAAAAAATAAAACAAGTCGTGAGCTACTTTTACTTCTCTTTTTTTTTGTTTTTTTGCAGTCTATATATTTAGCACATTTTAACATTATTATATGCTTTCTTTAACCTTTGTGTGCTGTTTGGGTCTGTGGGACCCGTTTTCAGTGTTTACTAAAAGAACATGTATGCAATTTAATTATTTTAACCTGCTTTATTTGGGGGTGGACCTCACATCATCCCGGGAAGATTTATTTTAAATGTTGAAGTTAAATGCATCAATCTCGAGCACTTTGAGCACAAAAGGAATGTATGGATACAGCTCTCAACACTCAGATGAAAGGGAGCTGTATACTTTTCAATAATCCAAACATCTTTAGAATATGATCACAACCAATAACAAACATTTAAACTTGTGTATTCTTATCTGATGTTACCTAGTTAGCATTCTTTCTTTTTATTTATGCATATTTTACTGATCACTCCCTTTTTAAACTGTTGTTTGTTTTACTGTCCTATAGTACACATTGGAATGATTTCTTACTTTATTTTTTACAACTATATTAAATCGATAAAGGTGTGCTCTCTCTCTCTCTCTCTCTCTGTCTCTGTCTCGTTCGCTCACAGAGGCTGTGTGTTCCTCCGTGGCGATGACGGCTTGCGTTAATAAATAATAATAAACATATTTGTAAAGTGGGGGGACACAAACGGGATTTCGAAAAGTGGGGGGGGACATGTCCCCCCCTGTCCCCAGTGGAAATTACGCCAATGCGTATGTGTGCGTCAAGTGCAAAATATATATGCAAGTTGCAACACACACAGAGTAAAGCTCTGCCCCTCATGTGCAGTATAGGCTGGCACGACTAGGCTGCTCAATGGGGCTGATGTGAAGATTCTGCCAGAAGGAAAATCACAGTCAAACTCCTTATGAAGTGATGAGGTGCCGCTCCACATTGCTTTTCTTCCCGACTGCAACGCTGGTCCCGCAAATCAAGCAAGAACGTGACTGTTGAACCTGGACTAAAGCAACACATTTGGGAATAGCAGCTTACTTTATAAACTACAGTAGGTCTATAAAAAGCAGTAACAACTGGCACATCTGAAGTCAACAAGGAATGCCTTGCTCTCTGTCCTGTGGTTCTGGGGCTTAACAGATCTTTTCATGCTTTAGTGAAAGTAGGCAAAAAACCGCAAGTCACAGACCACAAGACCACAGGCCCTGCCCGTGCCGAATGCAAGCCAATGACTGGAGATCAGAGCTTGCCGGTCAACCTTTGAGCTTGATTTATCTTCAGAGAATGGCACACAATAAGGAAATCATCTCTGCTGTGAGGAATACAACACTTCCTCAACTATAATGTGGCATGTTTCAAAGATTTGTGTTGAGCAATCACCTCAAGTCATTGGACAATCTATAAATAAAACATAGTGAAAAGGGTACAGAAGAGCATAATGATGGTCGGCTCAACATATAGCTGCCTCACAAAACAAACATTACTAAGAGTTTTAAAAAGGGAAACTTGTTCAAAAGAGCCGTTAAACTAATGCGTGCAGTGTTGCGTAATGGTGCGAGCCAAGGTGTTCAGACAGCACCCATGCGCAAAATTCTTCTCAGCACTCGAACTTGAACTCAGTGTGAAATGGGTGGGCTTGTCATTTTACAGTAAAAACCAGAACACAGAGGGAAAGGCCCGTCTCGCAGGAGCTTTTTAAAAAAATGGGACAATGTGAAATGTGCCATGACGTTAAATGTCTTCTTTACCTCGTCCACTACATGAGCAATAACAAAACTACAGTCTATGTCTAAGTGTTGCGTCACATTAGAGTACAGTTCAAGCTGCATTGACACAGAACTTGGCCTACTTAACTAAACCTGAGCACATGACACTGCTCTGACATTTCAACACTAAAAACGGACACAACCAACTTTTGGCAAAACAGCTTTAGGCTACAAGCAGTCGTTGATTCTAACGCGAACAAGAAACTATTTTTGTTTCAAACACCAACCATCATGTGCTTTAATTTGGTCCGAATGGAGAGTTGAATTCAGTAAATGTTAGACCGGTTGGATGTGTGAGGGAAATAATGATGTGTTGACGGAAAGTAGCTGAGGAAAAAATACACAAGCTACTACTGGTCACTGGAAAAATGTAACAGTAGGGAAATTATGAAAAATGTATCTAATAATAAGCACTTGATATGGTTTCTCATCTAAAAAAGGGGAAGTACAAAGGTTTATGATGTAGGGCTGGACAATATGCATCATGAGAGACCAGAACGCTTCAACTCGTGTCCCATTGACAAAAATAAATCTGTTTAATGAGAATAATTATTTGAAACAATGAAAAAGCAGCAAATGCTCACAGTTAACACTGAGGTTGAAGGTTAGACCTACAAATGTTTTAAATTTAAAAACAAATCAATTATCAAAAGTGTAAGTGTAAGCAATTAATCATTTAAGCACTAGGTTGTATTTAGCCTGCAGTCACCGGTGGCCAGAAATAACACTGCAGCCACACCAGATTAAAATGACAGTCCTATTTAAATAGCATTTAAATCCCTGCCAGAAAGTGTCTTGGTAATTTGTTCCCATTTGGTTCATTTCAAACTCTATGATTGTCAAGTGTATGAAATGTTTGGTGTCCAAGGACGTGATATGTTGTATTATGGTTATGGATCAACACTCCAGCTCTGTTATAAAGAATCACAGAGGTACAAAATATATAACTTGTGAAAAAAGACTGCTTACTTCTTTGACAGTTGTTCTGGGTCCAGCAGCGTTCACTGAAGTGTCCGTTGATGGTGGTGGTCTGGCAGGTGGTCTTTCCGATGGCTGCCCCGGGGCAAACGTCTCCGCACTCTCTGTCATTCTTGTTAGCCATGATGTAGTTGTCCTCCACTGTGTCCAGGATCTTGGACCAGTCCAGAGTGGAGAGGTAGCAGAGATCCGGGTTCTTCTCAATCCTCACTGCTCCCCGGGTGATGTTCATCAAGCTATGGAGGCCGATCTCTCGCAGCTGGAGCATCTCGAACATCACCAGGGCGTAGTTGAAGAACAAGTTGTTGCCTCTGATGACCGTAAGGTTGGGGAAGAGATCGCTGAGGGTCTCCATGCCGTAAACTCTGAAGAGCAACAGGTAGTCGGTGACCACCGTCAGTTTGGGGAAACTGATGCCCCGGAAATCCTCAGGCTTGGTCCTGAACATGAGTAAGATCTTCAGGTGGCCTTCGATCACAGTGCAGTTCTCTAGCGTTCGTAGGTTGGTCACATTGTTGCGGATGTCCTTGCTCGGACAAACTGAAAAGATATAAAAGGAAAGGTTCTTTAGAAACTAGAGGAACAATCTTCATTGATGACTCACAAAGCAAACAAACACCATTCTGTGGAAAGGATAAGATGCACATAACTAAACATTATTTTATTATGAATAGGAAATGTTATGGCTTTTGGACATCAACATTAAAAAGGATTTCCCTAATAATATTTATGGTGTGCTGAACGTGGCTGATGCATTAGGCAAGATGTCTGCTCTGTAAACTGGAAAAAGGAAGTTAAAGAAGTCAGACACGGTCTCAAGGACTAAAGAACAAAATAGATTTCTTGGTAATTAGAGGGGATATTTTACTGAAAAATATGTGGTGATGTCTCTGGCTTTGATAAAGACCAGACCGTCTTTGCTGACATTTTGTTTAGCAACCACATATCTGGCTGTGAGCCACTGTCAAATATGGAGTGCTGTCATCAGAGCAAGTCTGTGCTCATCCTTGGTAATGCCGAGTTGATTTGTGGAGTTGCTTCTGTAACTCAAGACCATAAAAAACCCTAGCTAATGCATTAAAAATATTTGTCTGGGTGGGAGGGGGAACTGAAGGACTAATGGTCGCGTATTGCACCAGTAGAAGATTTGTGGCTTTGTCAGTCTTCACCCAGACACATGATCCTGTTTCACGAGACATTCCTTAACTATGCTAGAGATGAGTTACATTTTTACCGTCTCAAATCATTTTAAATTATACTGTATCACAATGATACAAGAGTTTAATGTAGGGCCGCAAATAGCTATTATAAATCGTCTCTTAATTGTGAATAATAGTGTATGGCTCTCTACTATGAGTATGTATGTGACTGTAAATATTGGTCATTAATTAACACCATTGACAACTATTTATATTGTTTATTTATGTTTTGATGAGTAAGGGGTGCGCATTATTTTCAGTCTATGTGGATTTGTGTTTATAAACCAATTTAGCTTATTGGAAGAATGTCAACTGTACTAAAACTTCAGATAGTGCAGTATACAGTGCTTTTGAAACCTACTGGAAAATACATTAAACCATATTACACTCAGGGGGCTCTGTATGAGCAGAGCTAACAGTAATAAGGATATCCTTAGCTCTCTGTTCTGCAAATGAGCCAAACTCTTAAGCATATGCTTTGTGTGACATAACACAAGTTATGACGCTCATAAAGATGTTTTCCTTTGCGGCTGAGATGTGGGACATTCCAGGCCCAATTATACAGTTCACAAGTCATGGCTGCAGCTGGAGGTGTGCTGCCTGGAGAGTGGACTGTATTTGTTTACCAACCATGCATCGGTCAACCATAAGGGGGGAAGAGATATAACAGCTAGGCGTACACCTCTTTATGGCAGCGGCTCCTTTTACACCTTCTGCTGCATAACACTACCAGACAACCGTCACACACACTCACACTGAGTGTCCAATCACTGGGTGTCCAAACAACAAGCTTTTCACTGCATGACCTTAACCAGCAGACTCACCCCGCAGCAGTTATCTGAAGTTCAGCCTACAACTTTGACGCTTGTTTAAAATACACACAAAATGTCCTAACATGGGTTTACACTGCAAGCTATTAAAAGCAGCCTGGCTTGATAAAAAGTACATGTCATACATTTAGATCTGCAGCTCCCTTTGTAGTTGTGTCCGAGGAGTACAGCCGAATTGTAAGCATGACGTGGCGTGGCACAAAACCTTATCCACCTCCAAATTAAACACTCGACTCAAAAAGACGGCAACTGCTGGAGGAATTTGCAGCAAATGCCTCCTGTAGATCCATTGACTAACACATTTAACGCTACAAAGAGCCTCCATCTTTTCATAAAAGACCCCACACACTCTCAAACAAAACAATTTAATAGACAAAGACCCTAGCAGTGTACTAGGGGACAGTGTGTGGTCTCCAGCAGAGCACTGGGTGACCCTGTGAAGAAGGCGAATCATCACAGGGCGGCGAGTCCAGGCTCCTATCAGTGTACACTTTCAGCCAGGCCAGTATTTTTAGCAGCGCATTCCCAATAGAGAATCTAATACACTCCGGCCGCACTGATAGTGGCTCACATTGGAAACTAGAACATGGCAGCCTTGGTGTGTAAGTGAGGAATTTTAGAGCGGCGGCAGAGAAAACATTGGCCGAGCCGACTTATCCATGTGTGAACACTTAGTTTAGAAACAAAACTTTGGCAGAAATTGTAACTTCTATAAAAATAAAAAATTCTGTCCGTGAAGACTTCACACAGCTCCAGCTAAACGAACCAGGTGCATCCCAGAATTTAAATGCTGCCTGTATTGTTGAGAAAGAGAACGAACTGGGAGACATCACGAAGGTTACTATGGCGATTCGGCCAGCTCCTGCTTTCCATACATCACCTAATCTGAGCCAGACAAGACCGAAAACACAGCCCGGGTGCTGCGAATCGACAATTAAGAGTCATTAGTGGAGCAGATCTTTAATGGCCCAAGTCTCTCCGTGCCCGCAGCTCTGAGGCAGATGAACATTTAAGGTTAATTAAAAAGGACCAGAAGGATGGTTTCCCATCATTTGGTCAAGAAAACGATCAAACCAAAACATTTATCCCACTAACAAGACAGGCGAAGCTGATTTGAGCACTTTTCGAACACAGATATAATGAAAGAGCCCTCAGTCAGGCATGGAAATGCATTAAAATGGCATTTAAAGAGATAATGAAGAAAATAAATTCAATTGACGCAAAAGCACCAAACTTTATTCTTATCCTTGGAAAATTCTCAACTAGAGGTCCACAGAAAAGTTTTTCTCCTGGTTTCCGCTTATAAAATGAGAGGATTTGACTCCGACAGAAAACATAAACTGAATATGTTTAGGTTTTGGACAAGAGAAAGTTGTAGTGGGTATTTTTCAATATTTGCAATGGATTAATAAATCAGGCAAGTAAGTGATTGTTAGTTAAACCACTACACAATATTGCAATATATAAGTGCATGCAATCGGATTTGTACAGATCCACTGAAGCTGGCCCAGTACACACAGGCAGCACACCACAGTGAGAGTCAGCCAGGCATAACATTAAATCCATAGAGCTTAATCAAATTAAGTGAAAAAATACGCCCACAACAACAACATGTCAATTTCTTCACATCTGACTTCTGTGACCCTCCTTTTGCAATTTCACACATGTCACAATTCTGTTCATAATACAGAAGTTGTAAGCAAGAAGAGTATAAATACAATGCCATTGTAATAAATCCAGATAGATACCATTGTGAATGCCTGATGTAAAACACGCCAAGGCCACAAGCAAGCCCTAATTTTACATCATCATGCACAGAGATATATCGCTGACGCAGGAGCACAAATACTGTACATATCTATGCTAAAGGGTGTCAGCTCTTCACAGTCTGAGCACAATCCTTTCAATGCAGCTGCATGCATCAACAGGCACTAACGTTTCTGATCTTTAAAAGGAGGTGGATGAAGGGGTGGGGGGGTTACAGGCAGCGGTTCCGCCAGGGGGGGGGGGGGCCTGCCGTCATTTGAAGCCCTTATCCAGCTCGGAACGCCCTGAACTTGAGCCGAGGGCGTCCAACAAAATAAATAATTCGAGAGAAGATCGAGGGTTTTTAATCGCTTGAAATGACGAAAAGGAAAAAGGACAAGGACATCCTTCTGTTCGAGGAGCAAAGGAGTCTGGTGGGATTCTTTTAGCCGCCAGCAAAGCGTGTTCCTGTGACGGAAAGTGTACTGCCGGCGAGCCTTGACGGGGGGTGCTAGTGGAGCACTCGCGTGTACTGCGAGTGCCGGAGCCTCACAGCGGCGAAACTGAGGCTCCGTGGTAAACTGTGGTAAAATGAAGCCGTGGAGCCGGCTCTTCTTATGGCGCATTCACACTGCAGCGCGGAGCTCGCTTTAAGCGTGCCGAGCCGTGCGGGGCCTGTTTTTGGTTGCGCTCACACTAGGCCTAGTTCCGGCCCGGGGGTACTTTTTCAACTTTTTTCTGGCCCGACAAATTTGTGGTTCTATCGAGGCCAACAAACGTGATTTAATTGTAATACACGTTTCAAAATGATGCCGAAGTAACAACATACCGATACCGGTTAGTACAAATCATGAATTAATGCTTTGACAAGTCTGCAGACAGACGGCAGGCGATAAAAAACCTTTTAAAATGTGTGATGCATCTTCTTATTACAGACACATGCATTTCCAAACATTCAGTCTACCTACGCTGTAAAGCAGCATATTACTCCCAAAACACGCCGCGCATTGTTTCTGATACAGCACATAGCTTGACATGTTCTTTCTTAAGTGTTTACCGCTAGAACAGTGCCATTATATGTATTATATATATATATATATTATATATATATATATATACATATTATATATATATATATACACAACAACTTTACTCTAAGTGCCTCCTGCAGACATCCTGCTGAATACACACAGCTGCGACTGTATGCAGAGACGATGGGTTGGGACGTGTCACGTCGGCCGGATGTCGCCAATGACGTTATAGGAGCAAATATTCTGGATCTGCTTGTAAGCACCACCCTTTTTTTTTTTTGAGATGTGGGTACAGAGGAAAAGAGAGAGGGTTTTGTTTTCTGACACTTTGTGAGTTCCCTGACATACACATATTTATGTATAAAAGACATCAAAAGTACATTTTGCATAATAGGTCCCCTTTAAAGTAAAATCATAGGCAAAAAGCTCTGACAACCGTTTCAGCTCGCGGATATGTTTGATGAGTCGGCAATGGTTAATTAGGAGAGGTTTCTCCTGGCTTCAGCTGCACAGGATAAGATATATTACAGCAGTTAAGACAATGGTATTAATATAACTCACAGAGAGACACAACCTTCTAGGGTAGGGCTGCAAGTAGGCCTGTCACGATAATTTATTTTGTTGGACGATACATTTTCCCTGGAAATTATTGCGATAAATATTGTCTCTATATTATTCATTTGGCTGCTACGCTGTTGCACACGGAGTGTCCTGACAATAGACTGTATATATAAATATGACCTGGCTGTGTGTGAGCCCCACCCCTCACAGCGCGCCTGGCCGGCAGACACAGGGTTTAGGGTTAACCCTAACCGCCTGGCTAAAATGCTGGTCACATCCTTATGTAAACAAACACGCATTTAAACAGCAATTTATAGAGGTCAGAAAAGTTATCGAGTTCATTTTTATTTATCTTACGATAAGTCAATTCATTGCTTATTAGGCCTAGCTGCAACTAACAATTCATTTAATTATTATATATTTACTAAATCATTTGAAGATCGTTTGGTTTAGAAAATGTCAGAACATTTTGAAAAAGTTTCCAGTTTCTCAAAGTCAAATTGAATGTGTTTTATTGCAATGTTTTGTCAGTCAAAAACATAAAATATTGCATTTAACATGATGTGAAAACAGAGAATAAGCAGGAAATCTCAATTTTTTAGAAGCTTTTGCATGAAAAACTAAGATAAATCTAATATCAAAATGGTTGCAGGTTATTTTTCTGTCGATTAAAATAAAGGTCCGTTGAATAATCATTGCAGCTCTATTCTTGGTAAATGTCTCAAGAGTACAGGCTCGCCTATAAATGTCTTTAGAGCGGGTTATCAAATGAGCCAGCTGTTAGGTAGGGGTGACATAGCAAGTGCTGCCCAATGACAATGCATTACATTAGAGGGAATACAATTAAATAAAAGTGATTCAGGCTTTTAGAGAAAGCCTATTAAACCACAAAGTTCCCTCGTGAGGCATTTGAAGGGGATCCTGTATGGATGGCTCCGGACCAAAGATCGTTTGGTGATCGCCCCGCCAGCTGCACTCAGATACACATTATTCTTCTCACCAATGTTGGCAGTGAGGTAATTATTACCTCTGACGTGTGAGAGCACAACAAGCACATTTACTGTTAACGGTGTCAAGGTTAAAGATGTGACACAACAAGGCTTCCTTGACAGACGCCTGTGTGGTCGGAGTGCCAGTTTACTCCATTTTCAAAGCAGTATATAATTTTCAAACATGAACTTGTCAACTAGGATTAAAAGGACATTGTTGAGGGTAGACAATTGTAAAGATGATTCCATTGTATACATGTCAAGCGTGCTCGTGACTTCTTCAAAACAGCAGTGGCAGTTTGTTTGTAGTGTTTTTGGAGAAGTGCTGCTGGTGGTGGAGGGGAGGTGACAGTTTCATCACTTTACAAATGCCCTCCTTGTCGGGAGGCCTAAATCACGAGTACCAGGACTCTGGATTGCTGCCTGCCTTCGAGACCTGCTGTGACTGGAGTGGATCTCAACAACAGGCTGCAGGGGCTTCATCGGGTCCCCCGCCGTTTGACATTCTTGATAAAGTGATGCTTTATAAGGCACAACAATACGCTGCAATCTGACCACCTGAGACCTCCACTCAAAACCTGAGTTGAAACGAGCTGATGGAAAACACTGTTTGTGCCTGTTTTGTATCCTGTTGTACTACCCGTCTCTATTCTCTTTATAACTTGCCTACTATTGATACGACAATCTCAAAATGCAATTATATATCAAATGGTCCTCAACCCAACAATATACTGGATCTATGATCTTATTTGGCTAAATACAAATGTTTTTATGATAGAAAAACCTTCAGACAAATAGCCTGAGGTGAAGTTGTCTTTTACATTTTGTTTCACGATGTACAAATGGAGCCCGAACATGTCATTACAAGGTGACATATTTGTAAGAAGACGGTGACACAACTTGAGAAACAGGTTAAAAATGTGATTGTGCAGCTGACGGCAGAATATCTTTTGGTCATGATTGTTAAGATATAAACTTTAGAAGATCAGTAACTGTAAACGTAAGCAAGATCACTTGTTTATATTTATCTTTGTGGAAAAACAGATGGTTAGCTGGAGCTATCTTCTGAAGTATAATATATGTAAAAAATACATATTTGCAGTTACAATTGAGCGTTTTAGCAGCCAGCTGATTATAAATAAACGAAATGAATATCACGCTGCCACTAAATATAAGCTCCTATTATTAAGTGAATGTTTCCATCAAGGTTTCCTGACTTGGACACTGGTCAGTCCAGCTTATAAAATAGACCGGTGTGAGGCCCAGGTTCTCTCCCCTTCTGCGGTTCTCTCTCCAGTCTGAGAGGAGCTCGAGGGGGGTGGAAGGGGCTGAAGTGCACAATTACACAACTTGCTTTTGATTTATGTCTTAAAATTCTTGCTCAAACTGGTTTGATGACATCGCTCTATTCGCCCCTCACTAAAATCCGATGAAAGGTGAGAGAGCTTGTGCTTTGCTTTTCCTTCAGAGCGCCTCTTAAATCCGACCACAGCCACACGCAGCACTGCAGCAGTCGGGGAGATTTAGAGCTACCTGGGGCTACATGCTGTGTTTACATAAAGTGGACAAACTTATTATACCGTACAAAAGAGGATTATGTGTTGCTTGAGTCAACGTTATTGTAAGACAGCACAAACCTGGGAGCAATGTTTTCGCAAGGAGCAGAAAAAAAGGGTGAAAACACAAGAGCATTTAGGGAGTATTTACTGAGTGATAATCCTAATAAAAGCATCTTTAAATGCCTTTAGTATGTTTTGCATTTGTGCACCAAAACGAAATGTGATGTATTTTTGACATGCATTCTCTGTTGTATGTACAGATTTGAAGGAAATAAATGAGAGCAACAATTATAGAAATAATTATTTTGTAAACAAGTCATCACACCACAGAGTTTTTAATTGATAGCTATATACATTTGAATTGCGTATTGTGGAGTTTTTAAGCTTTATTACGATTTTTAAGCATTTTGTTTATTTTAAATGCCTGCCTTGTATCTTAACAACACTTTGTGAGTTCATTTCCCAACTCAAGACAAGGTTATAACACATGGACTGAACACACAGGACACGTTTCTTTCAAATATGCAAATCCATGAGTTAAAAAGAACAGCTATTTCACAAGTTTGAAAAGAAACCACATGAAGAGCTGTTAACTTGGAAAATGATCATCTAACTTATAAAGCACCACTAACATCCACTGAATTATCTGATTAGATCAAAAATGGTAACATCTTCTAGTATATGAGACAGTGAAAGAACTGTTTAATGTCACTGTGTTTACCAGCCTGATTTCTGGTGTGGTCATACTTGAAGTGCACACTTGCTGTACAGTACTTTAAACCAGCATGTAGTCCCAACGGTTTGCTTTACATTTCCTCACACATACAACCAATATTTAGGTTTACAGATTCAAGGAGTGTGAAATACCGATTGTGGTTTTTGAAAATGTTGAAAATGTCTCGGGGTGATAGCAAATATTATCCATTCATTCTTATCACCCGGTGCTTGCTGGCTGCTGAATATAAAAAGGGATTGTCAGGAGTTGTAAAGAGGGCTTATTGTTGCATTCCTGCACTGACCACAGCAACAAGCCAAGGCTTTCCCTTTCACAATAACAGACATGTAATTCTCCCTAATGCTCAGACTGCTTACTTATTTGGGAGAAAAATATATTGTTTACAGTGCCTGCTGACTCCAAATAGCCGATAAGTGTTAACCTTTGTCCCTTCAATGCAGTGACTGTCTACGACACCACTGTTGCTTCGTGCCTTCAAAAAGTAATCACCATCAATAACAACAAATTATAATTTAAATGACAACTTTGCAGCACTGAGAATCATAAGTATGTTTAAAATATGTCCAAGCATGTTCTTCAAATTAATGTAATTGCACTGACTATTGTATTAATAATGTGTATAAAATGTACTGATAATTAATGCAACAATGATGTAATAGTGTATCCCTAAGGTTCTCTCACAAAATATAAAAAGGAGAGTCAATAATTCCCTCACCATCTTGGTGAAATTAACAAATAAGTAATGATTTTTAGATGTCATTGTGAATCCCCTCACATGCAATAGACAAAAAAATTGCAAAATATTTGACAGTCCGACATTTCTTTTTAAATACAATTGTAGATCCTTAGCATTTTGCATATTGTCTATGTCTTTATACACAAACAGTCCACCCAGCCACGTTTTCAGATAATTTAACATTATTAAAATGATTAATATAAACTATGAATAAAAGTGATAATAATGTTACTTACCCTCTCCACTTGCTCGATGACAGCTCATCACAAAGCAGACCGTGAAAACAAAACACAAAGTCCGGAGCCACATAACTGACTCGGAATAAAACACCATGCAGCACTATTCCGGGTCAAATGCAGAATAATCCTTGGCGAGGACACAGTTCAGACTGAAGGAGAAATACCTTCAGGAAATTGGTTTTGTTTGGCGGCGTGGGCCAACAGGTAAACAAAAATAAATAAAAGCCATCCCGGAAGATGGGCGGAGGAACGAGTCCAACGTGTTCACTCAAACACAAGCTAGCACTGCTAAAGTTAGCCACCTCATGGAAAAGCACACGTAACACACATCACCACAGGATATGAGAGCTCCTTTTATGTCTTCAAATGCATTTGATGGATAAACTGACCCAGTTTAGATTGTCCGTGTCCGAAAAAAGGAGCAAAAATAGACTTGTTGTTCCGAAAAAATGCTACGGTTAAGCTAGCTAGCCTAGCCTAGCTCCACCTCTAGTCCAGGCCACAAGTGAAGTTTGCGCTGCTTTTCAGCAACTATCTCAATATTGTTTTACTTTAAGGAACCCCCCGCATACCTTTACAGCTGCACTGGATATTATTAATACAAGAGTCAATTTGCATGCAGGAAAAATCCCATTAAAGCGACTGATAACTTAATTTAGAGGATTTGTTGGAGCTGCTGACTCGATGGTTGTGGCATGCGTGGCGTAACGTTAGCGTGTCTTTCGTAAAAAAAAAAAAAAAGAATCCCTCAATTCCTCCTGCGAAAACAAAACATCGCAGTTGATTTCTCTCGCTTGGGAAACAAAGTGTAGTTTTTCCCTGGTCAACTCCAACGAGTCCTCTCCAGTCAGTGCAGAGATTTCAGTGAGACCTCCACTCTCTGACAGACTTCAGTCGTGGCTCCGCACTTCTTCTTCTTTTTGTTTGGGAATAGAAAAAAAAAACACAACCTATAAATGCTCCGAGTTGTGTTCAGGCTCCTGCCACCACAGCAAGTAAGCGTGTATCTGAATGAGAGGAAAGCATGGGAAATAAAGTTGTTTTCCCCTGTTCTTCTTCCACAAACAGAGGTAGATTGTACAGTCTCCCAGCAGGTCCTGTAGGATCCCCTTCTTCAGCCTCCGCCAGTAAACAAACCGAGCCAGTCAGCCAGATGGGCTCCAGGGGAAATACGGACTGGAGCTTATTGGATTACACAACAAACTGATCCTACTGTCAGGTGGCAACGCGTCAGAAAGTAATGCATGTATGTATATATCCAGAGTAAGTACATTTGCTGTAGTACTGTGTTGAAGTATACACCTTCTGGTACTTGTAATTCATTTAAATATCAACATGTTCTGCTACTATTAAAGAGGGATTATTTACTCTACATTAATTTAAACACTTAAATTACTTTCTTCAATTGAAAAAATATATAATCAACTAAAGATATGATAATTAATATAGGTCAAGCTTTCCAGCAGTATATAGTTTGTAATTAAAATGATATCCACTATATTATAACCCAAAAATAACATACATTTTATTCTGTTAATAAGTATATAACTTTATAATTCCATATTTGTAATGCTTATTTTAACTTCTAAACAAAAAGTCTGCATAAAGGATGATATTGATAAATTACTTCCATTACAAATACCATTAGGCTTGTTCAAAAATACAAACATTATACAGTATTAGCGATTCATTATGTGACATTTTATCGACACAATAAATTGAATAATTGGCAAAATGGCTAGTTACAGCAAGAAAATACAATTGTTCTGCTTTCAAAATCTAATGACCAGTAAAGTTAGTGTAGTGAATGTAATAATATCTAATCAGCTGTTCGTCCTAAAGTTAAAAGGGATAATTCCAATTATTTTATAAATGTAGTCTTTTAAAATGAATAAAGTTATTCAAATTAAACAGTGTTGGAGATCATTTTGCTAATAATTGCATTGTACATAATAGACCATTAGATTGGCTTGCAGCACTTTGCCCCCTCCCCTGATATATGACACACTTGTGCATGTGAAGGAGTGAACAGATTCGGATTCTAATTAGATAACTCTGGACCTTGGAAACAATCAATCTTATCTCAAGCTATTTTGCGGCCACATCACAGTCTCAGTTGTTGTTGATCTCCACTTTTATTTGTTCACATTGCGACATCACACAGACAGAGGAGCAGCTGGTGTATTGAACTATTTTACTACCTGCAATTGTGAAACATTTACAAATACAAGTTGTTTAATGTTTCGTCAAACAGATTGACCATTTTTTACAGATATGCAACATAATTTATAAGATGTACACAATATTGTAAGTGCTGGAATTGAATTAAAGTTAAGACATATACATTGTAATGGATAATGAGTTTGGAATAATTCATATACAAAATTGGACATCAGGGAAAAAACCGTCATCAACTTGTCGGATAAATAATGGAAATAGTTCGATACATTTGGTATAAAAATAGCTAAATATAAAGAATAAATTACTTAAAGGTCTAGCATCTGTTACTAGTAGCACAATCAAACTTGACCAAACCGACCCAATCATTACCAGTATGAGTTTGTACATGATTTTAAAAAAACATCCACTTTTATGTAGTTTATAGTATTAGATTAATTACAATCCAACATATACATTTGTTGTATATGTTGGGGCGACTGTGGCTGCGAGGGAGTGCGGTCGTCTTTCAACCAGAAGGTTGTGGGTTCGATCCCAGCCCGTGCAGCCAACATGTCGATGTATCCTTGGGCAAGATACTTAACCCTAAGTTGCTCCCGATGGCATGGCCAACGGTGTGTGAATGTGTGTGAATGTTAGATCCTAGAGTAAGGTACACTGCTCTGTATGAATGGGTGTGAACGGGTGAACGACATGTAGTATTTAAAGCGCTTTGAGGGGTCTTAGAGACTGGATAAAGCGCTATATATGTACAGTCCATTTACCATTTACCATTTACATTTGAAACATTACAGGGGTTGTTTATGAAGTCATATGTGTTTCTTAAAGAGCCTGTGGATGTCTTCAAATAGACCACGGGGACCACTGCAGTATCGTATGCATACTGCAAATCAAAGTATGCAGTATCAACAAACATGCAAGGTAGAACAAGATTTACTGTGCATGTTCGGAAATTAAGAAGTTCCTCTGTTATTCTAGGAAGCTTTGAAAGAAATGAGGAGGGGGAAATCCTTGTCTGATTCAACTATTGTTTAGAAACAGAACATGATGCTCCTTTTGATCCAGTGATGTTCTCACACTCGGACGGCACTAATGGAAAAACACCATCAAGATCACATCATTCACACAGGAGCTCTCAGAGGCTGAACATATCTTGTTTATGTGAGCTGAGATTGTACCCCAATGCCATCTCTATCATCACTGCTTGTTCACTACCTGATTGCGCAGCAGCCTGTTTGGTGCAAGATAATACTATCCTGTTGTTATGCTGAAATAGATTTGACTGGAATGCTAAAAAAAAGCTGCAATTACGTGATTTCTGTGGCAGCTGTGACATTTCAATCAACGTTTTATTATGAAATATTCTCTAGTTGAGATTTCTCTGCACGCGTGCGAATGAACACCAACCACTATCTGCTGTTGCAGGCATTCATTCAGACGGAAGGGGCCACTCAGAAGTAAAACACGAGGGCAACTCATCAGTAACATCAGCATTTTGTAATCAGAGTTATTTGGCAAGAGAGGAAAACTTGGAGGTTCCCACATGTTCCCAACAACACTCCTGAGGTGGAAGGAAGAGCGAAGCAGCAAGGTCAAGAGGTGATGCGGGCTAACGCCTCTCAACATGCGTCACTTGTAAGAGGAAGGTTGCAATGGCACACAAATAATTAGTTACTGAGCCGATTAGGACATCTTGCAACGCAGGGGCATTGAAGAGGAAGCAGAGCGAAACTGCATGGCTGTCATTTCTATATCTTAAATATAATCACACTGAGTGTGCAGTCTGCAGGAGTGAGGTGCTCTAATGAGATTACATCCTAGCCAATGACTTCATGGAGCCATGTGCCAAATCAAGTTTTATATTTCACTCACAACAAATATAAGTTTTTTGTTTTTCTTTAGTATTTTGTGCTTATAATGGATATTTTTGAGAAGAAGATATGTTTTGCATATGGGGTTATTACAGTAGCATTTAAGATGTAGATACATGCTATCATACAACAACAAATAATAACCAATTATCTTTGAATTATTGTAACTGAGTGCTTTACATGGGAATGAATTCAATAAAATAAGATTAAAATATACTAGAGTTGTTTTCTATACTGTGTTGTATGTCAAAAGTGCCTTATAACTTCTTTAAATACCCTCTTTAATAATTCATTATTTAAGCTAAATGTAATCTTCTATAAACCATAAGCACTTGTTTTTAATGTGTTTTAACGTCATGTAAAAGTGAACCATTAACCCCATTAAAATACATCTCCTTAAACTTTGGGTCGGCAACAGGAAAGAGTAAGAGTAAGCTAGATTTGACTCAAACTGAAAACCCAGCATATCTTTCTGTTTTCTAATGGAGTTTGCAGCACATGATCAAAAGTCAATAAATCTAGCCGGAAAGTCACTAAAGTTTACAACACTGACAGCGCGTCCCCTCAGGCCCCTTCAGAGCCCCTCCCCCAAATTACTATGAACCCATTATTAACGTCAAATTGAAATGGCTGTGGTTAATTCTCACAGCTTTCAAGCTTAACATGTGGAAAACTCAGGTGTTGCAGGAAAAGTGGAATTGTATATTATCAATACATATATTATTATATATATATATAACCTATGTTTAATCTTAAATCACTAAACTGCAAAAACTCAACACACCGTTACCACTGTAAGAAGAAAACGTTTTTTAGACCTAATACTTACATGAAACCACCTGGGCCCGAGGTTCACATATGTGCTGTTAACGGGGGTTATAATGGCTCAGAACTACTTATGTGTTATCAAGGATGTGCTGAACAAAATAACAAATGAGTCATAAAAACATGAATGCCTGCTGCCTGGTACTGAAGACTGAAGAGAAGTTGTTTGTGCCGTGTTTCCTAATCCGGACGACCTGCTAATCCTGACCTCTGCTGGGGTCTGTGAAGGTGGAACACACTTTACGACCACAACAGGACCCTGGCTTCTACTGGCTTGAGGTGAAAGGTAAAAGGTGAAAGAGCAGACAGGCGGTGTTTAAAATCATCATCAACCACAATGAAGAATTGATTTTACTCATTCCTCATAAACACCATATAGTGCAACATGAAAGTGGTTTTGCATGTTTTCGTTTCACTACTTCTCACCCGCACTAAACCATGGCAACATATCACCCCCACCCTCATCCACCTCCACTGGCTGCCGGTCAAGTCCCGGATTCACTACAAAACACTCCTCCTCACGTACAAGTCCCTCCATACCCTCGCCCCCCAGTACTTAACAGACCTCCTACATCCTTACACCCCCTCTCGGAGTCTGCGGTCCTCAGACACGGGCCTCCTCTCCATCCCCCGCTCTCGCCTTCGTACTGTGGGTGACTGGGCGTTCAGTGTTGCTGCCCCTACCCTCTGGAATGCACTTCCCTCTGAGATCCGGAACGCTGCCTCACTGGATATCTTCAAATCGTCTCTAAAAACCCACCTGTTCACCTTGGCCTTCGGACCCTAGTCCTTTCCTGGTCCCCTGGCTTCCTTATTTGTTTTCTTGTTTGTTCGCTCCTCACTGTCTGTTTTGTTTTGTCTGTCCACCCTGTACAGCGACCTTGGGTCCCTTGAAAGGCATGTTTGATATGCTGCTGCAATTTAGACATGTATGTATTTGACCTGCAGTACAGTAAGAACATTATTAAGCAGAATCATTGGAGTCGTTTTTTCAATGGTACAACTAACCAAATCGAGGAAAAAAATACTCTTATGATTTCATTGTAATCCTTATTTTAATCTCAGTTAGTTTTTTCTGTTTCTGTTTGAATGGAGCATTTGTGGAATAATGTGTTGTGGGTCTTTTTTGTAAACAAGTGGTGGTTGATATGAATGGGAACACTTTAATTTCCGTATTATACTTTGAGAGAATGTATCTTTGTGTTTCAAGCGAACCAGGGGCTGCAATGGAAAGGTTTAAAAATACAACAAACATACTAACTGTCTTGAATATCTGGAAAGTGTCACAGTTAATGAGCCACAACTTGCAAACACAGTGGTCTGTTCCTACATCCATCTCCCCATTGACAAATAACACACTGACTACTTTGAAGAATTGGTTACACCTTTTCAAAGCACATCACAAGATTCACCCAACCAGGCTTTGTATTCCATTCATTTCACTTAAGTATTACAAATTTGCCAGAGTTTAAACTTGCTTGAACAATTTCCCGCCATTTGGTTTCCTGTCGGCAGTTACGTTGTGTGGTCATGCTGCTCAATAAATAACTCTTCCTCTGTGGTGCCTTCAAGGAAGCTTTAACATCCGATATTTACATGAGGGCTGTCAAAAAACACTGATTTCACAAGCTTTGTTAACAGGAAATTAGACCCGGAAGACGAACAGTATACAAGAATAGATGTCCCGGAAAGGAATTTGGCAAAACATCAACATTCGGAGCTTTTTGGCAGCTGATTCTTAAGTGGTTTCCAGAGCAAAAACAATGACACTGAAGCGGACGAGACAAAAGACAGATAACATAATAAAACAATGACCCAATGTGTTAATCATTAAACAGTCATTCAAATAATAAAAAACTTTTATTACTTCTCTTTTTGGGTCGCCACAATTCCTGTTTGTAAGGCAGAGAGATATGGGTTCAAAACTCAAGAAAAATATAATGGATTTTGAGTTTAGAATATTTAATCAGCAGAGATATGGTTGCATGGTTACAGCAAATTATGTTAAAATTAGGTGATTGATTGATTGATTGATTGATTGAAAAGTTTATTAACTTTGGGGCGACTGTGGCTGCGAGGGAGTCTTTCAACCAGAAGGTTGTGGGTTCGATCCCAGCCCATGCAGTCAACATGTCGATGTATCCTTGGGCAAGATACTTAACCCTGAGTTGCTCCCGATGGCATGGCCAACGGTGTGTGAATGTGTGTGAATGTTAGTTCCTAGAGTAAGGTACACTGCTCTGTGTGAATGGGTGTGAATGGGTGAACGACATGTAGTATGTAAAGCGCTTTGAGGGGTCTTAAAGACTGGATAAAGCGCTATATAAGTACAGTCCATTTACCATTAACAGCTTGTATATTGGGTACAGTACAGTACAGCTCAAAACATACAATTGTTAAGGGGATGCAGACCAGAGAAAGACTTTCGTCTTGTTTACATCAGGGACCCCCATTTCCAATTCATCATATCATTTAAGACATATAAGATATACAGATGGCTTATTTACAAATTTCATTTTAGATTTCGTTCTAATACATCCTAACCGGATATTTAAGACATACCAAGTCTACAGATATACAGTTAGTAACAGAGTCTAAAATGTGAGTATATACATAGATGGGGGGGGGGGAGCTGTCCATTGTACGACAGGTTGAGATTTGTACCATTACCGGGGCCAGTTTTGCAATGCTCTCCCCCGAAGGTGCTCTTTAAGAGAGGTTTTGAAGGTAAGTATAGTTTTACTTTCCTTTACAGTTGTGGGAAGAGCGTTCCACCTTGATGTGGCATAATTGCGAAACGTGTATTCACCCTTTTTTGTGCCAAATCTGGGTTTTACATGATTTGTGGAGCTCCCTCTGGTGTTATGATCATGGTATTCCTTGACCTTTGGGAAGAATGTCGACATGTACATGGGTACCATAGAGGTGTAGTGGATCTTGTAGACCAGGCCCATTGCAAGTAGCTGTACTCTGTCGTCTACTCTAAGCCATCCTAGGTTGTCAAAGTGGGCAGAGGTGAGGTGGGTTCTAGATGAAAGGTCAAGCAGTAGTCTGACCAGTTTATTTTTGCGATGTTTGAAGTTTTATTTTTAGCGCCTTGGAGGTGCTATGGTACCATGACGTGCAAGCATAGTCATAGTACCCTTGAATGAGTGCTCCTGCCAGAGTCTTCAGGGTGTTTTTGTTGACCAGAGAGGAGATCCGGTATAGGATCAGAGACCAGCAGGGCTGAGTCGTCCACGAACAGGAACAAGTTGCAGTCACATGCTGATGACATGTCATTTGCATAAATTAGGAACAGTAACGGACCTAATATGCTTCCTTGTGGAACACCACAGCTCACTGGGAGGGGGGGGGACAGAGTACCGTTTACCTCCACCATCTGTTCTCTCCCCTCCAGGTAGGATTGCATCCAGCTCACCGATAGTTTATCAAAACCAATTGCTTTTAGCTTGTCAATCAGAATAGGGTGGGGTGTTTGATGTGGTCGTTCAAATACAGAAGGCATGTGTCAGTGGAGTGGGATGTTCTAAAGCCAGATTGAAATTCATAGATTAGATTACACGGGAGTTGGTCTCCACCAACTCCCGTGAAAAATAATGTTTTTACTGCTAGATCCTAAACTTTTCTCAGCAGCCTCTGCTTCGGCATGCTCTTTTGTTTCTGAAATTAGCAGAAATGTAATATGTCAACAAACTAAAACAATCACTTAAAATAAGCGAACGTTTTCAGTCGGGCTCCTGATTTGGGTCACTACTATTTGTGGGTTTAGGTGACCCATTGTATTGCAAATTTGCGACACACATTAAAGTAATCAACACGTTAACGCATCAATAATTATAATCCAGTAAATAAGATTAATATTTTGATGTTTATGCTTCTGTTATTCCACCAAAGCAAGATTTTGAATGCAGGACTTGTAACAGAGTATTTCTACACTGTATTGCTAGTTTTAATCCAAGATATCTGAATACCTCTTTCAGCGCTGACGTGTACCCAGAGTTTGACTTGCGCTCAGCTAAAAGGTTATAAGGAAGCACACAGCGAGGTAAGAGCTGTTTAATATATCTTATTACAAGGGGAAGAAGCAGCAAAGTAGACACTGTTTGTGGTAAACAGCCATTGAAAAGCCATCATTGTGGTACCACTCACAACAACAGGTGCATTAGTTATGTTGTTTCTCTCTCAGTAATGACATGAATATGCTTGAAATCCTCAGGCAGGGATTATTAAAGTGCTCTTACATAAAAGCCAGAGGCTGCTCTCTCTGCCACTCTTAAAAGGTGTCTGCTTCGTGGAGCTGCATTCAAAACAACCACACACAAGGTATGTCGGTAGCACACAGTTTAAATGTGACAGCAAAAACAACAGGTCAGAGTTCAGCGTGATAAGACGGACTCACTCTGGTGTTATTTATGTCCGTCGGTATCTACAAGAGGTGGGGGTATAGGGCTTAAGAATGATAATATTTTCCATAAGGAGGAAAAGCATCCAGAGATGTTGGGTTTCTTGTGTGTGAAAGAGCAAGCAGCCGGAGGCCCACACCTATCTCGGAGTTAATCGTCAACCAATGTGCTAGGAACTGGAAGTCATGTGAGGAAATGTCAGGTTGAGGGTCTGCATATAGAACATGGGAAAGTCGACATTGTGGCAGAGGTTAGTGACAAAGCCAGGTTCACACAGACCTGTTTGACTGGAAGAACAATGAGGTTCACACATGATTCATCCCGGGGCTCTTCCTCGACGCCAGTGTGCTACAGGAAAAGATGCTGCTGGTGTCAGGGCAGAGTGGGACATCCACTGGGCCCACTTCCCTTTACGTCTCAGCCGCACGCCTCTAAAGACAGATTTCTTCCTGCTGACACGTACAGTGTTTGCAAAGACAATACTTTTGTTTTTTGAGGCTGAACATGATGGATACACTTCCTATCCCAGGTTAATGGACTCTCTCATTTATAGTGCTGTGGACTGTGCATGGCCTGTAGCCAAGTCAGGGAGGCCACTTTCCAAACATGTAAGCACTCTTCCACTCTCATGCACCTAATTGAAGCCTGGAAAGTAAATGTGCTATGACAGCGACTCTCCATCACAATACATTCCAGCAGCTCCCCCAAATAGTCACATGGCCTCCTTTCATCTGCAACATGAGCACAAAAAGTACAGAGAAACACTAAAGAGGGACTCCCGCACTCACACTTACGCCTTAGAAGTGATCTAAGCAGCTACCTTCTCTAAAGTGCTCAGAAAAGTTGCTCTTGTTAAAACATGCCCAATCCTTTCGCTGCCAGAGAGCTGTTAATCCCAACAAGGCAGCGCGCCCCTAATTCCCAGGGAGCTGGAACCTGCCGTTTGTTGATGTGTTGTGTAGCGACAAGCAACAAGGCCTCAAGTCAAAACACCCCCCCTTTCCTTCTTTTGGGAGCCGTTTGTGTTTTACATAGGGAAAGGTTTGTGGTGCAAGCGAATGTTGTATAACTTTTACATGTAGAGGAAACTTAAATCAAAGTATGGTGTGAAATAGTAATCAAGTGGTCTTTCGCACACTGAAGCCAACATGGTGCCATTCATGGAAGAAGTACTCGGATCCTTTCATTTGTCCTTTTTCCTATCATGATCCTTTTCAAAATATGTATTTAAAAAGTCAATTTAAGTGTCACATACATGTAGTAGACTTAATCGTACTATATCCCCTGTAGAGGAGTAGAAGTATAAAGTAGCTAGTCAAACACAAGACAGAATTGTACTTGAAAAATGTAATTAGTTACTTTCCACAACTGTTTCAGTGTCCAGTGCTATTAGAGCTCTCCGGAAACAATGAGCGTGGATTAAAGTTAAGAGTCTTATTATTATCTCTTCCTAAGAACACACAGGACATGCTGCTCCACTCGGACACTTTGCCTGCATCATCACATGCAGACCGTAGGAAACACAGCGAGGCTGCTCCGGCACGCAGAGACTATTCTCCTCTTATCAATAATAGTCCACATAAATGAGTTGAATTAAGTTGCAGATTTCCTGTTCATAATCAATTGCTAAAGTAAAATTAACAGAACTCAACATCTGAATAAGTGAAAAGAAACTATAAGAAGTTAAACATTCATTTGGGAACCTTTATTGAGTCATAGAGAATCCATCAGGAGAAAGAGGGGAACAAATAAATATAATAAAAGTTAGTTTAAGTTTTGGAGTAAACCATGTACTGTTAGAAGACCACGTGCATGTATTTGTTCCTTTGTCTACACTACTTGTTGAATAAGAACACATGCATCAAATACATTGACCCTGTAATTCCTCCCCATCTGTTATTCAATTATTTATTTATTTCAGTATTGTTCTTGTACTGTATTGCGTGCTTTTTGTCGTTCTTGATATGTTTGTCTTTGAAAATGTACCATAAAATCTAAAAGTTAAAACATTGGGGCACCTATATCAAGAGGTAACCGTTTCTAAATAAAGCAACATTTCAAAAGGGCTTGATAGATACAACAAGTCTATCCAAGTAATAGGACAAATATAAAAGAGTAAAGGATTATGATGCATGTTTGTGAAAGGGTCTTGATGCTACAAATACACATTTCAACAAGACTGAGTGATGACCCAAGAAACACTAAAAGAAAAAGGATATTTTTTAAAGTTAAAGGTGGGGTAGGTAATTTTGGAGAAAGCAGCTCGAGTGTGCTAGAATTTGAAAATACACAGCCGGAAAAAAATCTGCCACTTCCTTCCAGAGCCCCTCCTCCAACACACACGGACACGCACACATGACCAATGAGGGCACGAGATAAGTTTGTGCACAGATGGAAGGCTGACAGGCAGGTAGGCCATCCAGTTACTTTAGCCGGGCCGGCTCAGATGATTGGTCGTGCTTTTTACAGCGCCACAGCTTCCACAGATTTTATGTATTTTTTGTCAAAGCACTTAAGATATTCATTGCCATCGGGATATTAAGAGCATTCCATGGAATATAACAAAAAGTGTATCTCGAGCCGGTTTCTCAAACTTACCTACCCCTCCTTTAGGCGGTGGTGGCAAAGTCGATAGGGAGTTGGCTTGGCAACTGGAAGGTCACCAGTTCAAGTGCTACCGAGGTGTCCCTGAGCAAGGCACCGTTCCCTACAGTGCTCCCCCCGGGCGCCGTTCAAAATGGCAGCACACTGCTCCTAACACTAGGATGGGTCAAATGCAGAGAAACAATTTCCCCACGAGGGATTAATAAAAGTTCATCTTTTTTTTTTTTTTTTTAAAGCTGTGGATACAAAACTCTTGTGAGCGCTGAGCTTTAACTAAACGTTATTGTACCATAGAGGCACAGAAAGGTAAAAGAAAAGCCTAATGTTGTTCAAATTATTATCTGGAATGTTCAATATATTCAGATGTAAACAATGACTGATGTTTTCAGCTCATCAATCACCACACATTCCTCTCCCCAGCACGTTATTACAGTAGCTGCTTTTAACATTAAAATAGATATCACTCTGGCTCTGAAAGGACTTGATTCTGGATCAAACCGCCCACCTACTACACTTGCTCAGGGGAAAGCGGAGCGATGGCCTCGTTTCCTGCCAGACTTTACTACTGCCTCCATGTGGCTTTAATAAAGAAAGGCTCAGCGAGTAAGTAAGCTTATGTCTGTGCATTAATAACAGACAGTGTGTTGGTGGAGGGAGGAATTAGAGCCGCGATAGAAGTCCGAAGGGCAGGATTACTAAACAAATAACCAGAAAAGTGAGAGCTTTAAACAAAGAAAACTGGTATTATGAAGAGTCAGTAAAAGCTACATGGGTTACTAACTATTTGTTAAGGGATTTAGCAGCCATTACATTTAAGATCCCCGTTTAAACAAAACACATTATTACACAATTATTTAATGTTTACTTGCTTATTACTCAATTAGCTTTGGCTCAATAATGAAACTCACAAAGACAACTCAAACATTTCATTGTACAATAAACCTTTAATAAATAGTTTGTCATTAGTTTCCCATATTTACATAATAACCACCATTTACTTATGTTGCCATACTCATTTCTTGGCTAATTTTAGGCACACAGAGAGGGGGGTTCAGGCCACAAACCACATCGTACTAAAAACAGGAGTGGCTAGCAGGTAAGTCTTGAGAAATATAGAATAATAATTGCACCATACAACCAAATAGACCAAGAGGTGGCCGTCTCCTTGAGCGATACATATATACATTGGCTGTACGTACAGGTGACGTTTGTACATTTACAGTCGTCTGCTTGGAAAATGTACGGGTGCACATGGGCTGGTGCAGAATCTTACCAATTTTTGTAGGATCTGAATTGTTTACCAATGTGTTGGTCCAATAAATGATAAAGAACTATATGATATTTAGAGAATAAATCAACACCGATGGCCTCCTGTCTAGTAACTCCCCTTCTGAAATAATAAAAACTAGGACAGGTTAAGTCCAAATGTTGAGGGTATAGTGTGGTCAACATGTACAACTTGGCTTCAAACATTCAGTGACTTGTCATCTACTGATCAATCTGGGAAAAATATCAAATGTAACTAAACACAGTGAAATGCTTGTTGTTAAATGAAGACTGAACAGACAGATTAACCATCGAACCAAAATGTTGAAAAGATTCCTAAAAATGATCAGATGAAGTTTGAGCACTAAAACTTCAGCCAAAGAAATCAAGACACACAAAAGAAAATATTCAAATCACTCAAGTGAGCAAGCACACGTACACACACACACACACACACTGTATGAAAAAGCAAACCAAGAAAAAATAAAACATTTGGCACAAAATATAAGACGAACATTTCTCTTCAGATAGATGATGGATGTTAGACAGCGTCACACCCACTTAGCTTCGAGTCCGTGTCAGGCTTTGATTTAAATGCACCGGAGGCATTTATAAATGAACTTCTTGGATCATTTACCGTTTTCTCGTGCAGTTTGTGAACACAAAGGGATCACAGTGTCACTGATGCAACACCCCAACATAGGTGCAGAACTAAATCATTGGATCGTGGAGCTGCAACAGTTTCTGAGGGTCATGTTGAACCTGAGCCACCTATTGGCTGGAAAGGTAACAGCTGACAGATATGCTGATGTGCAAAAACCATTGGCTCGATTTGACTAAAACTTGTTTAAGGGCGAGGCATCGACTAAGGAATGGATTTAAAATCACAGGCTGCTTAACTTTAATGTACACTAGAGGGTAGGAGGGAGGATCGAAACTCATTCTAATCCCGGGTTTTTTTTCCATTCTGTTTGAAAGGTTGTTTTGTGTCGTTTTAAACTCATGGGTATTTATTTTCTATATTTGAGTAATTTGCATTGGTTTACTAGGATGTGAACACTGTTAATTCCATGTTTTTATGAATGAATAAATTGGAACTTGATCCTCGAGAGACACTTCATGATGGAATAGTTTTAGTTTTTCAATTGGCATGTTTTTGTGTGGACATTTTAAAACTTAAAACCACCTGCAGCTGTCACGTCTGCTAAACTCTAAGCAGCTGTTCCCTTCCTTGCCTGTAGGGGGCAACACATATGTTTTGTTTTCCTAAAGGTGGTGCGGGTTAAAGTGCACACACCGGTCTGACAATAACCAAATGGCTCCTTTTGTGGAGAATCTGATGCCTACACAATTGCGAGTTAAAAGCCAGTTCCTTGAGATGCTTCACATCTGAAATGTCTACAATTACAATTTGAGCAATATGCAGTGCCTGTTGACTGTGTGAAGATTACGTTAAACCGTTTCATTGCTCATTACATCACACGTAACCTTTGAATTATCTACTGCAGCAGCATGAGTGATATTCTGTTTAACCTAATGATATGAATTCAAAGACTCTGTATCCTGATAGCGACTCCTCTCTAGCAACAAATGTTCCAGAAGCTTATGAAATAAAAAAACATGTTTTTTTTGTAAGCCTTAACCATGATGGTGATAAATGTCCGAATGTCCGAGAGGGCGTGAAAACAGGAGGAATAAAAAGTGTGTAACGGCTCCGATGGGAGCGATAGCGTAAAGATTACAGAGCCTTCTCAGACCTCGGTCTTCATACAGGTTACATAATTAATATATATATTTATATATATATATTAAGTCACTTCGAGGCAACATTTGTTTCTTGAATAAAAACTTGAAGCACAACTAGCCTTCAGTTTCTAACGGAGAAAATATACAACCCAAACTGTACTACTAATCTAGAGAATGGCAAGTAAACATTGAGAAACAGTTTCTGCTAATAAAGTGGTCTCTCTCTCACACACTCCTCTCTGTAAGAAGTGTGATGTTACGAAGCTTTTTATACCGGAACTGGTTGACCCATCCTGACCTTGATTAGGCAATGCTCTCCCAACAGAGACTCCCCTCGCAGGTTTCTGCTGTGCATTCAGAGGAAGATCTGAGTTCACTTCTCAGAGGCTTTAACAGAGCTGCATCACAAGCATCCAATCAGAGGTTAGCTTAGACAAGAGCTCAACTATCTGTTTGTTAAACCCTCGTTGGACAAGCAAAGTTGCCACTTCACTGGCTTCAGAGGAACATGAATTATCACACAGGGATTTAGTAACGTTTGACCCCAGCCTCACTTCTAGACCAAAACACCCTGGTTGGTTTTGCACCAGGAGAAGGTGGTGGGGGGGGGGGGGGGGGGGGGGGGGGGGGTGTCCGGTTTCTCTAGCTGCGTTATAGGGGAGAGAGGAGAGAGAGGCGCGCGTGAGAGAGAGAGAGTAAAAAAAAAA
>CALSBZ010044954.1:706635-732018 GCA_943591055.1 Gobionotothen gibberifrons | reverse complement strand
GGGAGGTGGCAGAGACAGTGGGTGAAACTGGTAGGCTTTCGCCTGTTTGGGGATTTTATATCCAGTATATCCAAGCATAGCTTGCTAGCTATGTTAACACTACGTAAACGGGGCGGGACATTCATGTGATTGGTTGTTGGTTTGCGGGGCTCGAATAAAATCCCCACGCTTCAGACACGCCCAGCTCCAAGCTTTTTTTGAAGCTGTAGTGTAAGCCGCGATGTTCAAAGCGTGGGAAAAAAGTAGCAGTTTATAGTCCGGAAATTACGGTATGTATAATTCATTACCATGAATGTGGAGAGATATATGATAACTGGCATAACTGGAACAGGAAGGCGTGTAGAGTAATGCCAACAGCAATCCTTCAGAACTAGTTCTCTGGCTTTTGAAGGATGGTCGCAGCAGAGAATGTGCTTCAGACTCCCCCGACTGGTTCTCCTGACACTGTTTACACAACCCAAACAACCCTCTCTTCAGCAGAATGCGAAAGGACATTAAATCAGTTTGTCTAGAAACTGCCTGCTGCTTCCAGATGATACTTTCCACTTTTGGCTCGTTGTGGTTTTAAAAATAGATTTCATGCGGTTGCATTTCGCTGAGACACCTTGTAAATGTGCTCTACTTATACACACTGAAACTGGCTGCTCAGCAGATCTGCTGATCCAATCTTAAAGTGATGTTAGCAAAAGTGTGTGTTGGACAATCCCCCCCCCCCTCAGTTATACTTCGACGAGCTTTCCAGTAGCAATTTAAGTCTTTTATTAGAAAGACTAATGGATAAAGTAGGATGCATAAAATACCGCATTGCAATGTCCTCCTCAACTTGAGCTGAGGAAGCAGTTTTTCATTTCTGAATATCACCACAATCATTATGTAATTCATTTTTACAATACAGTTCATCTGTCCGGTACCATAAAGTAAAGAGCTGTTGGTGTTGACATGGAAACAAGTTGAAGTTAAATCTTTAAATAACACTTTTAAATCACATTTTGGATGATTAGGCGATATTACATGTGTATAATCTGTGTTTTTTCTACAACAAAGGTAAGCAGGGAGAGCAGTGTGTTACCTGTCTGAGATAGAGGAAGAAGCTGGAGTACTGGCCGGCCTCAGGGAGGTAGGAGAGAAACACTGTGATACAGATGAGGAGCACTGTGGGGTCCTGGCCCACCTTACGCAGAGACTGAGCAAGAGAACCGCACCAAGGGTTAGGCTTCATTTGAAACATGAGCTATGTTAGTGCACAGAACAAGGACTGTGGAATCTGTCCCCAAGCACTCACATTGGGTTAAAACATATATCTGAATGGCCAGCATCACAGGTGGAACTATCAAAGCAATCAACACGGGTTTCATATTCTGTGAAACCAGTAACTCCTATTTTAAAAAGAGAAAGTGAACACCCCATGGATACCTTTCATTTCAACTCTTTCCTGTTTAACACATGTATAATCTGGTTTTCTTCATCAAAATACACATTTAGGTAAAGTAACAACTCATCCCTAAAGCTACAGCATTAGTCCGTTATTCAAATGTATTCATTACAAAAAGCAATCTGGTTATGCATCATTGTGTTGCTACGCAGGAATGAATGATTGAATAAAAGAATTGTTCTTTTTTTCTGATTAAAAGAATTGTGCCCCTGCAAGAGTTTGTTCCCAGCATGATTTGCTACAACTTATAACATTAATGATGTAAGTAAGCTTCCATTGAATAAATTAACCATCAATTCTTATCCCATTGTATTCCAATAAACACTTAGAGCTGATAAAACAAACTTCAATAAACTGCTGGTCATTTTTTTTATTGTAATTAACCCATACAACCCATGTACATGTACTCACAGCGAAGGGGTCTGCCTGCTCCCAGGAGATGGGCGCCCCCCACGATGCTGGCCTCATCTTCTCCGGCAGAGACTCCGGCACGGCCACCAGGATGAAGCAGATATCGAGCAGAGCGATGGCCGTGGCCAGGATCACCACCAACGTGTCGCCGTATTTAACGGACAGGTAGGCTCCGATGGCCGGGCTGGTGACCAGGGAGGCTGCAAAGGTAGCCGAAACCTGGAGGGGGGGGGGGGGGGCTCACGGTGAGACAAACAGGAAGTGATGGATCCGTCTTGTCAGGCTGTAGTCTTTGATGACTCAAAACAGACACGGGCATGATTCTGGCCGTTTCTCAATCGTGAGGATGCTTGCTTGGTAGCACTTGTCTTCCGAGTCACTTCCTTCAGAAGCTAGGCAAGAATTCTTCCTGGCTTTCGGAAAACGAAGAGTGGAACAGGCTAGCAAGTGTGCAGGTGTGCGTCATATGAGAAGCCCCGCCTTACATTTTCCGCCACAGATATGGGGAAATTGGTCCGTGCGCAAAGCATTGTGGGGATTTTAAGGACGCGAAGTCTACCCATGTGCAGCCTCGAAATTACCCCCAAACCAAGGACGCGGCCTCGGTGGAATTCCAAGTATACTGGAGATTGGAACAGTCCTTCGATAGTTCTCATCTGTGTTATAAGTATAATGGCTGTGCCCAGTCAAAGGGTGGGTTTCCTCTCCAGTATGATGAAGTATTTTCACACAGACCCAACAATGTGGTGCTCTCGAAGCTCTGCAAATGGTTTATAACAGCAGTATTTATATGCAGGAGTATAGAATTCTAGAGAGCGTTATCAATTGTTTTGATCTTCTTAACGTTTCTTCACGCGCCGCTCTAAAGTATGCACAGCTGCTGTTAGGGTGACATACTTTACCCCATGCGCCATCTAGCGTTGCTATTCAGCTGCATATTACTCCAGTGAATGAAATAAGTGATCAAATATATCCATTTCATAATCATTTTAAGCTTTAGGTAAAGTGATTAAAATGGAAAGGTTTGTTGAATAATACATCCGGTAATAATTTATGAGATTAAGGGCCTAATCATAATAACTATTTTTGTCTTCAGCGATCTTGACGTACAGTCATAGTTATAAATACTACTTTATATAACCGTTTGAACAGGACCCTATTTTGTTCTGCTTACCAAACCGTATGCTGTGCTCCTCTCATGCTCCTGCGTGATATCGGCCACGTAGGCGAAGATCACAGAGAAGGTGACGGCGAACACGCCGGACATGGAGATGACTGCAAAGTACCACCTGAAAGAGGAAAGGAGATTAGATTATCAATATAGAAACAAACACAAATGAGAAAATGCAACTTTATAGTTAATGAATAATCTTTGGAGCTTTCATTTATTCCCTGTTACGGCCCGTCCACACAGCGGCTTTGGAAAAAGCTTGCCAGCGGGTGTGTCTGAAGCTCGACCAACAACCAATCACATGAATCTCCCGCCCCTGACACACAAGCAGCGGTTTGATTGGCTAGAGCTTGTACTGGCCTATGATCTGATTGGCTGACGCTTCCACCGAAAGCTTCAGAAGATTCAAAAGTTGAACATTGCTCAACTTTTGAATCCTGAAAATCTCCGCTTTGCTTCCCACAATGCAGTTCGGCGAAAAGCGAGGCAAAGTGACGTCACCCCATTCAAAGTCAATGGGCAGAAGCGTTGGAAGATTTTTTTAACGCTGCTGTGTGGACGGGCTGTTAGAGTGGTCTGCGTTTTGCACTCACCATGGGCTGATCTTCATCAGTGGAATGGGTGCACACGTGAAGAAGACCGTTAGCAGCAAGAAGGATTTGCGTCCCCATACGTCTGACAGCGCTCCGATCAGCGGAGCACTCAGAAATGATAATAGACCCTGCAGAGGATGGAGAGAGGAGGATGGGGGAGGACATGGGGGAGAGAGGGAGGTACATGTATCAGAAAAGTGCTGTTAATGGATAACTTGAGTAAAGCTACCACTTGTAGACTAACAGGGACGCTGATTCCAGTTCATGAACATATTCAGCGCAATGTACAAAACATATCTATAATCTATGCATCTAGATCTTGTGGCTAGCTCGAGCGGAAAATCAACATCAGTGACACATGTGAAACTCTAGATGCAGTTTGTCCTTTACTGACATTTAAGCTAGCAGTGTTTGTTGTTGGACAAACAAAGAGCCTTTTATGTGGACTTTGATGTCTTGTGTCACCAATAAATTGTAGTTAGTAGTAGGGCTGTGCGATTATGGCAAAAATCATAATCACGATTATTTTTGGTCAATAATTGATATCACGATTATTAAATACGATTATTCATTAACTTTGAAAACATCCATTTATTGAACTTTAAAATAAATACAAATAATAATTTCAACAGTATGTTTTTAACTGCCGATTACCCTGAACGTATAATTCAACTGAAAAACCAATACAAAAATAAATTATACATTTATATTTACATTTTAAATAAATATCAAAATAATATATACCAATAAACAAGATCAACAAATATTTTGGAGCACACTTCCACAAGATACTAAACATATATACATATGATAAATACAAATAAATTAGATCAAATATGTTCACAACCTAGCAAAGCAAAATAATTGGTTTTTTCGATGATGTTGTTTTCGTAATTGTGGCAGGCCAAAATCGTAAATGCGATTAAAATACGATTAATTGCACAGCCCTAGTTAGTAGTCTGCAATAAGAAATCCTTGACATTGATACATGGACAACAGATTGCCATTATAGTTCTGTTTTGGTCACTAATATATGTGTCCTCTTAATTCTGCTTGTTCACAGTGTTTCTTCCTCAGAGCATTTGTTCATTTCATCCAAGTGATCACAAGAAAAAGGCCCATAAATAATTAGAAGCGTGTACTCCAACTATGTTTGGACACACTTTCCCTAAATAAAGATCATTAAGGTGCACTCGAGGCCCTTCGCTGTGTGTGCTCTCGTTCGCTGCTCAGTCTCCAGCTGGGGAGCGGCTGCCGTTACCGGACAGCTCGCAGGTGTTAACATGTAACTGTCGAGCAGGGCGTCGCTGAACAAGAGCACACACGCTCAGCCAATCGTCCAAGGGCAAATAAAAGCAAGATCAACACGCTGAAGAAGAATGTTAGTTAACAGAAAGAGCAGTAGTAAAAACTGTCAGAGGTTTGGAGAAGGCCAGAAATGATGCTATTAATTATGTTGTTGTTGTTGTAGACGATAACTGAAAAAGCCCACAGTGAACACAAATGAAGTCATAACACAAGGATACAGCTTGGTATTAGGATGTTGTAATAGTAGTAATAAGTTGCCACAGGAATCTGTTTTTGCATCATGGTTTGTCACCACAGAATATTGTGTGTGTGTGTGTGTGTGCTGTTACCTTGACACCATGGATGAGCCCGTTCATCAGGAATGTGTGTTGTGGGAATGTCTGGTGTAATACCTGAAAACCAAACACAGAACATGAAACCAATGTATGCAAAGCATCTGCATCACATTTCAAACAAGGGATGTTGTACTTTGTAGAGTTAACTAGTAGTAAGCATAAAAAGTGTGAAAATTGAACAAAAGCGATGGACCATTAATTCACTCATTGAGGCCGATGGCATTAAAGTAGACGCTGCAAGAAAAACTGTTAAAGTAAAAGGAAACATTTTACATTATACAGGCCTAGATGGAACATACATATTGTATATTTTATGTATTTTCTGAAATGGGACATGACCCACATATAAAGAATCCTTAAACTGGTTAAGTTGGTTTTATTCTGTCATAAAATAAAACATCATGTATTCATTGGGAAACCATAAAATAAGCAAAACAAACACTGACATGCAGATAAACTTTAACTGTTCAAAGCATATAAAACAATTGTGTATTTACTGAACACTTAATACATTCTTTTTTTTCCTTTATATAAAAGCCTTTAAAACTATAAAATAATATATATCAGGCCCCACCGAGCGAATTTAAATCCAAAAGAGACATTTTCATTTTGCATGTTATTTTCTGTCTTTGGTTGGTAGGCTCAAGACCTGTGAAACATCCTGTGCAAAGCAATTTACACTTATACAAAATTCTCACTATACTAATTGCACCCAGGGGTGAAAGGCTACATGCAGCAATGCAGTTCAGCAAGGACCATAATTCAGTGGTTTCGCCCGATTCAAACTGCTGTTCCCTCTGAGAAGAACATTAATACTTTTAGTACGTACGACAGCCCAAGCGTGGCCACGGACACTACAGAGCGTATTCATCTTGATATAAAAAGGACAGTCGGGCCATAAACTGAGGAGCTGAGTAATATGGTTAATAAAAATAATAAAAATGGTGTGCAAAATAACCTTCCTGTTTGTTCTCGTGGTATCAGATCATCTAAGAACATTTGACTTACAGTGACACCAGCTTGTTGGCGTCTAGATGACAAACTGTCATGTGAGGTTCTCCGAGAGTAAATACATTTTCAAGTCTGCACAATCCTTTACATTTTGTCTGAATTGCTCGAAAATGTTTTTAATATTCTCAAAAAAATTTAAGTATAGGGAGGGAGGTCATATTCTGAGAAAAAAACAACTCAGATGTACCGAGATTAAAGTCATGCATTACAGAAATTAAGTAATTGCTTCACTTGCAAGGTTGAAAAATGGAGAACTGTTATATTTTTGAGCATGCTTGGTTTACTGTGCTTTAGTATTTCAGGAAAAAATTAACCAGAAACTCTGTTCCTCCAATACTGTATCTTAGTTTGAACACAGAAGAGAAAGACGTGTTTAGATGGTAACAAACCCTTGATATGTTGTTCAGTTCAAAGTCCATATGTCTGTGTGCAGCAAGCATAGAGAACAAGTGTCATTGACACTGCTGTGGGAACATGGAGCCTCGGTTTAAATGAGCTTGTGGCATGGCTAAGAATCTCCTCTGTTCCTCGGGGAGTCAGCTACACAACACACACTGGCTGTGAAAGACTCAGTGACGGCTGTTGCTGCTGGATACTAATGAAGCAGGGCGCTCATTGGGAGCAGTGAAGCAGACCCTCTCATCTTCAGGCACCCTCTGATTAGTCCAAAATGCAAATCCTCCCTCCGCCCAGGGATCTTGAGGGCAACAAACCCCCAGTAATTAATGCTTAACAGTTACACATACAACCACCTCTTCAAACAACAGTCTGCACTACAAAAGCCTGTCTGGTTAACATCATCTGGCAAACAGATGTCTGCCCACCATTTGTTTGGGATACTAGTTTCAAACAAAGGGAATTTATTTTGGTAGAAAACTAATATTTAGGCTAAGAAGAAACCCTTGATAGGATTGAATAAATATCGAGCTTGGGTGAAAAATGTATGGTGCCGGAAATAGAAAAACTATTAATACACGATCCCCTGCTAGTGTGAAATAAAGCATGTTGTCACTATCAGTCACCTTAGCTCTTAGCTTACAATTAAGTATATAATAATCCTTGTTTTTCCAAAATTGGTTGATCTTTTGGTGCCAACATTTTTCAAAAAGACAGGTGACATTTAAGAATACAAGTCATTTAAATAATGCTGTTTGAGTTGCCTGTAGCAAATACGTACACCCCACCACTCGCAGAGCACAGTGCTGCGGTCTGACAACACAAACCAGTGACCCACCTGATAAGCCTTTTCAACAAAGAACTGGTGCTCAGACAATACAACTGTTTGATGCCCTTTTCATATTTCTCAGTCCATTAGCGCTTGACAAAACATCTGCTAACACACACGCACAAAAAACAAAACTGCGTCACACAAGGCCTCGCTCATTGGATTAGGAGTTCAATCATTCATAGACAGTGATGGGCCTGGTGCGATTCCAGTCAATGGAAAACTCTCTCCAGAGAGGAGAGGTGTAGGCGTATGAATTTATTACTGAAAGTTATGTCAGTTTACATAACAGTAGCCTCTATGTTAAAGTGCATTGTGTCCAGGCTTACCGTGAGCATTGGGGTGGTAAGAAGACCCCATGCAAAAAACTCCAGGAAGATGACCACCACAGCATGGTAAACACTCGGCTCACCGATTCCCTGAGGCTGGATGGAGACAGAGAGGCGCATACAATTAGAAAGATCATTAGCTGAGAAGCAACAAACATTTTTACAAGCATCAAATTGCCGGCACACATTAACATATCACACTTTAAACTGGAATCCATTTCAAAGCAACATCCATCTGATGACACAATACTCTGCATCAGCCGATCTGTAGGACCGCCCACAGTTGGGAAATAGTGAGTACGATTATGAGAAATATTTTTTCACTCTGAAGCTGGAGGATGTGTACACAGGGGAAGTTTTGACTTTGTTAATAAACTGCTGACTCTTAACTTAAAGAAGCCACCACATCATATCACAATTACTGCGAGTTCATTTAACTATTTCATGGCAAGATTAATTCAAAAGCATTCGATCACTGTGGCTCAATTAATTAAGTCATACATATTGTAAAACTAAATGAATGTAAGACATTGGGCTCAACCATTTACATGACGTGCAATTTTAGATAAATTGCCTTACTATAATTGAGACTATGATGACAATTGAATTGTATTGAGTACAAGAATATGCATTGCCTGTGTAGCAAGAGAAGATTACATGTATATAGGTTAAAGTGGCATCAGATTGAATAGCATATTTACTGGCAAACACAACAATATTCATTCAAATAAATGTTTAGCCCTTCAGCATTCAAAGAAAATGTCACAGGTACGAAGCAAAGTATTTAATCCAACAAGTAAACTATTATGTGCTATTGTTTACTGGGTAACTCCTAATACAAGCATATCTATTTAATGAGCAAAAAACACATTCTTTCATTCAAATGCAATACCTAGTGATTAGTGAAGTAGACACTTCTTCACCGCGGCACAGTAACATCTATACAAGTCTGTGAGGTGAAGACAAAGTGCGATGAAAAGTGAGCGTGGAAGCAGGATCTTTGGCAGGAAACAAAGCGAGGTGTGATCATTTTGGTACAGTCAAAGTAGGCCAGGTCCAACTTTACAAAGACTCTAGTTGCTAGTTTACTCGCTCATGTGGTTTGCCATTTCCCTATGTGGGGAGAGTAAAAGCATCGAGAAGTAAACGCCTACAGTTTGACTGACAAGCAGTAAATCAGAAAGAACCCCAGCCTGTTGTTTAACAACACTTGCTAACCTGAAACTGTTGTATTATATGGATGTTGCAACTTCCTCTCCACTGAAATCCCAGCCAGCTGCATCTTTAGAGATCACATTTTGCTATCGACACCAATGCAACTAAGCCATATTAGATTGGTTGCTGAAAGTGAAATATTAACGGCTGAGTGGGACAGACCTTGCTGCAGGAGGAAAGAAATAACTGTAATTTAAACTGAAGACGTAATTGGAACAGCGCCACATCATGTCAGGTGTTCAGACAGAAGGTTGTCATCATGAATACAGGCCCATTACAAAAAGGGAAAAACAACCGTTGTTGTTCTCTTAATTAATATTACAAGTCTGTGTGTCTTCATTTGGACACCCAGCTTGTTTGGCACATGTTTCCATCTGATTACATAACCAGCACTGATGCCTCACTGTTTTCTTTATAACAATTCTACCATACTCACTTTTCTTTGCCAACTGTCTCATTTGGGACAATCATCACTTCCACCACCTAGTATTGGTTCACTGATCCTACATTGCTTTTATTTTGGTCTGTCTATTAAATGCTTCCAGGTAAGGGCATCTTATCACAGGTCACTATAGTAGGACTTCATCCGACCTTGAATACAGGTGTCAATAACCCAGACAATAGGGTATAAATGTGTCAGACAAATATCTTTAAATGATGTTTAAAGATCATTGGCACCCGATTCTAAACCCTATATGGGTTATAAGCTTAGTTGCTTTACACAGCTGTTAATACAGTGGCAATTAGTATATTTGCTTTCCTGGTATGTTGACTTAAACGGTATGTTTGCTTGTTTTTAAACAAACACTACCAACCCTATCTAGCCTTCGTAAACGAACAAACCTAAAATATATCCAACAAATGTGCGTACTTTGTTTCTTAAACCATTTGCTAGGTAATACATTAAGTATTTTAAACCCTGTATTTAATTATCCGTTGTTTACAACAGGACAAAAACACCCCACATAATACACACATATGCTAGTGAGCTAATTTTAACCTAGCCCCAGTTTAGTGATGCACTGTCACGCGTAAAATCCACAATATTTGAACAAACGAGAGAAACCGTTAAGCATTAAATAGATAGTTTAAAGTAAGGTATCAAATATACTTTGGGCAGCAGAATTACTGTGAAAACCTCAAGAAAAACAGCTAACGTTGATATGAGCTAGCCTGCGTTACCTGAGCTGACGTGTAAACGAAGGCCGCTTACATTAGCCAATGGTAGCACACAGCTAGCTGCGTTAGCTAGGCGGACCCAGCTAACGGTTAACATTATCCGCTGGGACAAACAACCAAAGACACAAAGCCGTAAACAAAAGCCGCACCACTGTTTTTCTTGATATAAACATGGGCTACTAACTTATTCAGAGGACAATAGTAAGATTAGCTCCGTGGCAAACTGGTTCAACGAAGATAAATAAATATTTAACTCACACTTCCTCCATCTTTTATTATAATTTTCTTTGCAAGAAGAATGCTGCGGTTCACCCGCTTTTTCTTCTTTTTCTCCCCCGTCATTGTTAACTTATGTCCATTCTTGGTGTCAGAGTGTCATCGTTGCAACTATCGAAACTAAAATAATATACTGATTTCGGCTACAAAGCTCATAACACATCGGCGGTTGGCTCCAGGAGACAGCTAGCAGTGAGCTAACTGATGATTCTTCCACCTCACTTCAAACCCTCTTCCTGTACTAAATGTTGACCCGCCCTTCCAAGGCAACACCGCTCAGCGATTAGCTGTCTGATAAACGACCAGTTCAACCAGTTCGTCTGATTGGTTGAGAACAACGTCTGTTCTACTGATTCTCAAATGGTGATTGGTGAACGCCACACCGCGGTTCTGTGTAGAAAGAGGAACTCCCTTATGAGTGGTTGTGTTCATAAGGAAAGTGTACAAGATGTTCAGCTACATCCACATCCTTCAGTTTCTCCTTTCTTACACTCATTTTCAAATGTGTCTTTAAGTCTTTGTTAAGACATAGAAAGACATTCATAAATATACTTGTATGTTACTTACCTTACCACCAGCGTCAACGTAGGGATTTTATTATTATCACAAAGCCCCTATATTTAAACAACATTCAGGTCTAGAAACATTTATCAAGAGCAGCCGGGTCTGCTTGAAAACAAAATGTTGCCCAGAAGGGTCTGCAATAGGTGTCATTTTTTTTATCATGATCTCATTGACACAATGAAAAACTTTCCTCACATGTAACACTTATTATAATGTACTTTTTTACAATATGCAATATGTTCTTAATAGACATGTCACATTATCAAAGCTGCAGTATTGGTTGAAATTATTTGTTTTACAGCAGTAGGCATTTGAAAAAGGTCAGTTTATTCATGTGGCAAAAGACGATTTCTGAGGATGCTCACCCAAATACGCATGATTCCTAACCCCTTATAAATGTACAGGCATGCATATTTATTTAAAAAACCTATATGTATTGACAAAATGTTTACTTGGTGAAACTGCACAGTGACAGGTTAGTATTTTTCAGTCAGTCTTAAAGGCAGGAATATGGCCATTTGCCTTACAAGTGTATTGAATGAGTCAGTCGCAGCAGTCGATACCACAGGAATATTAAAAGCAGAAAAACACAACTGAAACATTTCATATGCACGACCATGCATTAAGAGCGAGCCCAAAATGCAATGGTTCTGTGTCTGTACAATAGAGAAGTACTCTGATTCTCCTATGCACATTTTTGGTACACTTTTCTACCCACAAACACCATAAAGTTCTATTATTTGCAACAGTGGATGAGCTCAAAATAATGTCCATTAGTAAAGGAGAACCTTGTATCCTCAAATGCTCCTGATCCCTCACGTAAGTACCTACCTTTTTATAAAACGTAAAACTGTACAATTCTGAGATATGTTTAAAATCACACACAGTGTATTGTATATAAAGAGGCCAAGTCCTCATTGCAATTGGATCTTCTCCAGACAGTCCGTACATCTTAAATACATTTAAATTCTCAAGGCACTTTGTTTCCATAGCAGCATTGACACATGGAAAAGTCTACAAAACAAAGTGCACAGTTCTTTTTTTTCCAACAAAAATCCAGTCTTCTATTAACACACCTGGAGCATATTCTTATTATGTTAACTTGTGGTGTTATTCACAGGTGGGGATCTTCTTCATCATCATCGTCGATGTAAGGGATGTCCAGGTCGTCATAGCTCCCTTTGAAAGACTTGCTAATGATTTGCGGCTTGTCGTCGGGGGAGGGGCTGTCTGGGCTGGGCAGGAAGCACATGGATTTTGTAGCATCTGTCTTTTGTCCTGGTGTGAACCCTCCCCACGCATCACCTGTCTGAGCCATCAGACTTCTCACTCTCTGCGCCAGGTCAGCAGGTTTAGGCGGGCAGTTGGGTTTCTGGGTTTTTGATCGCATGGTCACCTTGGCTGGTTATAGAAACAGATGAGCAAACTTGTTTAGTACTTACATATTAAATTAACAATAAACCTAAGAGATGTATATAGAACCAGTCAATAACGGCTAATGATCTGTGTGGTTACGGAGGATATGAAGCTATAGTAGTTCGCTAGAGTTGCTGCACAATTTAAAAAACATATGTAAAGTTTAATTACATTTTTTTTAATGATGTAGATAGAGAAAATGTAATACCACGCTCAAAGCAAAACAAATGCACATTAGGGCTGAGCATTAAAATCAACTTGACCAAATTAATAAGGATATTTATAAAGGATAATAAGGATCTTTATCTGTATGTTTTTGCATATCCATTCAACAATATATATTGAATCTCATAGAAATCAAATAAAATGTTTTTATTGCAATTACAAGTTAAAGTATATCAATATTGCATGCCCTGTGAATTTGAATGAGACTCGACCTATGATAGACCACCACTCAATGCCATCTACAAAGATACTGTGATGGCCAATCAACTGAGTGTAAGCACACATTCCTGGAAGATTACTTGAACAGTATATTTCTATTGTTACCTAATAATTGTTGTGATTTAATATACAACTGTTGCTGCCATGATGAATATGTTCTATTTAAGAATACCTCACCCTTTATACACAGGCAGAACACTGTCATGAGGACATGATCTATTACACCATGTATCATTGTGGGGAGTTACACAAATGTTTTGATTTAATATGACGTTTATGAAATTGTCTCCTTAAACCCAGAAGAAGGTGAAAGTACCGTACCTCCCTACTGACCTTCCGAGTCTAGGCTGCCCAGACGGTCCTCTAGACTCTCTGAGCTCATCGATGAAGATGATGAGTCCAGGTTGTCGTCAGAGTTATCCTGCTCAAGGTCAGGTAACCTGCAAGCCAAGTCCACCCTGAAGACAACAAAACAACACGTCATTATTAATGACATACATTGCACACAAAGCAATCTACTCAAATGAAAAAAAGTAAAGCTCACTTTTCTTGTTTGATGGACTTGATCCTATCAATGAGGGTCCTCTCCGTTTCATCCGAAGGCATATGATCGGGAACATCCAGCTGTGGAGGCTTTTCAACGACCTGAACAAAGATCAGAGGAGCTGGAGTAAGATGGGTGCGCGTTTATAGATCGAGATCATTTATTCAAAGTTTAGTTTAAGAGTCATTTTTAGCTGCCCTTTGTTTACATTTGATATGAATCAAACTTAGGTGACAGTGGTGTGTGGAACAAAATCAACTTAAAGGAAGAAGTTCATTTGTTGAATGTTACCTTTAATTAAAGGTGGGGTAGGTGAGTTTGAGAAACCGGCTCGAGATACACTTTTTGTTATATTCCATGGAATGCTCTTAACATCCCGAAAGCAATGAATATCTGAAGTGCTTTGACAATAAATCCATAAAAAAATGTCATCTGTGGAAGCCGTGGCGCTGTAAAAAGCACGACCAATCATCTGAGCCGGCCCGGCTAAAGTAACTGGATGGCCTACCTGCCTGTCAGCCTTCCACCTGTGCACAAACTTATCTCGTGCCCTCATTGGTCATGTGCGCGTTCGTGTGTGTTGGAGGAGGGGCTCAGTGAGGAAGTGGCAGATTTCTTCCGGCGTGTATTTTCAAATTCTAGCGCACTCGAGCTGGTTTCTCCAAAATCACCTCCCCCACCTTTAATACTAATTTAATAATAAGTACTGGTAGATGCAATTTCAATGTTTTTGTTTGAGTTGGTATAACTTTTCCTGTGGCATGGTCTGTGCTGTCTTGATGCAACTGTTAAATATAATAGCTGGACTAACAACTACCTAGACTGAATTGACTTCCTGAGTGACCACATGTTTCATCTTCCTTTGGTCTTTTCTCACCGTGTTTTGTCTCCTCAGTTTGAGCTGATTGACAGCCACTGCCTCTGCGTATTCCAGCTGCTGGATATTCTGCATCTTCTCATTGTATCGTCTGAGCTGCTCCGAGATCAGGATCTCCACACACCTGCAGGAGAGAAGAAGTCCTCCATATCAACAACGTTCATCTCTAGAAATACATGCAGTAAAGCTAATGCAACAAAAGCACACCCAATATTTTTTGAAAAGATACAGAACAAATGAATATGGGAGTGTGCAGAATGACTCACGTTGTAGTCTTGGCCACATCCTTCATAGCCAGAAATGGGTCGTCAACATCAGGTGAGCGCAGGATGCAGGGAGCAAACACAATAGCAAGAGAGCTTGTTGACATCTTATTTTCTTCCTCTTTCGCAACCCTAAAAAGACACACAGATAAAAGGTCTCACTCGTGTCATTATTACACGTAAACATATCATCAACTCATATTGTATTATTAAAACAATTTATATTAACACAATTCTTGTCTTTTTGAGATATAGTTTTCTGTCTTGTTTTACTATAGCACATTCCATAGTAAACAAAATGTATAAATGTGGCAGGATGAATTCATCAAGTGAGGAAACTGTAATGTACCTTCTGTAAAGTTTGTCCTACCTGACGAGGTGAAAGATGAGCCGCTCTAATGTGTTGTAGTTAGCAGGAGGAAGTTCATCAATCTTTTGGTAAACAGCCCTTATTCTCTCAGCTTTCTCCGGCAGCTCTGAGGGCAAACAAACATGGGTATCAATAACATTCAGAAATCTACCAAGGAGTCAAGGTCCCAAACAAGGACTTCCAATCATTTACATCAAGATAATCACAAGCAGAGCTGAACTACTTCTCATGTATCGATGAACTGAAATAATTTACTTTGTTAATTGATCAATTGTTAAGGTAATTTTTAAAGGAAAAAAGTTAAAAGAAGGCACTAGTTGCGGACTTACCGATGTATGTACAGTTTGTTTTTGTTTTCAACTTAGTTTTATTTCAGTTTCAGTTTCATTATACAAAAATAGTCACACTTTTGATAACAGTTTTTTCAGGCTGTGTTGTATCATTTAAATATTCACTCACCCACGGCATGCAGAAAGTCGTTGTAGAGGGAAAAGGTCATGAGGGGGTCCGGCAGCTCTCTGAGCCAACGTTTCAGTAGACCTGTGATGGTGTGGATCGGGTAGTTGTCTAAATTTGGCCCCTCCGGATCTGAAATAAGACAAAGCACACAGGTGAAACACACAAAAACATTCAATAGTGATTCTACCATCACATTTCTAGAAGTACAGTACTTAAAGTTCATCTTTTCTTTTTTAATATATTCCCTTTTAATCGATCAAAACTTGATTTAGTCTTTAAAGTGCTAAAAAATCTAATATAACTTTTAAGGTCGTTACACATAATCATTTTCCAAATATTTTTAAAAACCCAGCTATCATAGGTTCTAAGCTATAAATATTATTGATTAGAACATGAGCACAACAAAAATGCAATTTAACAGAGAAGATAAGACAAAGAAAGACAGAAAATAAGAAAATTGAGATATTATAGAAAGTAGAGTCAAATAAATATCATATAAAATCATGTTAAGTGTCTCTATGGCAGATAGAGAACATCTCTCCAACTGCAATTATTTATTTGTCTTCATAGTCTATGGCTATTGCCGCTGCACACCAACTATGCAGATTAATAACACCAGTAACCTCATGTAAAGTGGATCTCCAAAACGGAAGTGTGTAAAGAATGTATTACCAGTCTCTAAAATCTGGTGGAGCTCCCTCGCTCGGCATGTTGAGCCCGACTTGCGGTAAATGCCCTCGGTGTAGAGGCCGTTTAGCTCAATGTGCATCAGAAGCAACTCCACCACTTTGGGCACAGGGTTAGTTTTATTGGTGAGGACACACACCTGCACCCCAAAGTGAAGGGAGCCTGGCACGCTGTCATCCTATCACAAGACAAGACAAGAGGAGTGTTCATTTACAGGGAGTTATGGGCAGAATTTGAGCAATCAATGTGAGTTATTTAAACATAATGGTAGTAGTATTGAAAAATGTCGGTTCCTACCTGCCTAGCACATCGTGTCGAGCAATCTGTGATGATTTTATCCAGACATTTCTTGTGACATATTAACTTGCAAGCTAAAAAAAAGAAAAAAAGTTATTTAATTGGCAAAGAAAATGCTGTTACATTTTGTGTGGCTGCAGGTCTTTGAACTCACCACTGCACATGTAGGCTTTCTCCATTCCCCAGATGTAGGAGCCACACAGGTCACATGACTGCATGATGTTCACCTGGTATGTGCTGAACAAGTGATCCAGAGGACTATTCGGCTGTAAAGACAGGAAGTACATACAATGAACTGGGATCATTTGCCTGGATGTATACATGCAGAAACATCACAATGCAGCTTTAGATGCTCAACTTACACATTTATCCTTTTTTCTCCTCTTCTTTGTCGTCTTGTTGGCCTGAGAGAAACCAGAATTGAGATGTACGAGTGGGTCAATGGAAGGTTTACACTCACAAAGTAGTTAAGATATTGAAATTCTCTAATTCACCTTGGCTGGCTCAGAATCCGCTCGTTTCAGCTCGCCCCTAATGAAGCCGTCCAGCACAGACTGAAACAGGTTGACCACCAGCGAGCCCTCTTCCGTCTTCTGTTTCCCTGCTAGTGTTTTCACTTTGTTTTGGAAGCCCTTCATCAGATATTTGTAGCCGATTTGAGGCTTCTGTTGATAACAGAAGACATTAGTTTGCAGACTTATAATAAGCAACAGTTGAATAAACTTGATTCGATTTAGATTCCAAAACACTCTAAAATAACTGCAGAAGTTAAGTCAACAACTATAACGAATGTTCCTGCAATGATCAAGAAACATACTATCCCTTACTTTCTTACAGCTAGATGAAACATTATATTGTACCGAGGGGGAGGCTGGCCTGACCTGCACAGAGTACATCCCTTTGATGGTCTCTCTGAACTCCATGGTGGCTGTGAGGAAGAGGCTCTCCGTAGGCGACAGATCTTTTGTCCTGCTTTGCAGCTCATTCACCTGAGGACAAAGACAAGGTGGAACATAGGATTAAAGGAGCGGTAGGTAAGTTTGAGAAACCGGCTCGAGTGCACAAAAATTACAAAGTACACAACCGAAAAGAATCTGCCCCTTCCTTCAGACTTCCTACAGAGCACCTCCTCCAACACACATGAACGCGCACATGACCTCAGTGAAGACTTGAAAACATCATGGCTCAATCAGATGTAAGAAAACAACACCTAAGATCATGATAATTAATGTAAAACAAATGTATAACACAGTTATTGTCAGTGCTTATATGTTTGAAGCTAGCATGTTTGTTTTGTGAAAATGTATTACAAATGTTACGTCTGGCTAGCTGGCGAGCGCAGGCTGCGGTAACGTTACATATCAGCTCGGTGTGCTCCGTAAATAGTCGCCATCGTTGAAAAGCAACTCCGATATTGACTCTGGTTTGACTTCTCCTAGTTTCCACTTTCTTTTTCTTCATAATTTGCTCCATTACAGTTTTTCTTGTCGATGTTGAAGCAAACTCTGCCATGGAGAAATTGTCCTGCAGCGGCTGCTGCTGCCGATTGAGCAACAGCTGCCCGGAGACGGGAAACGCGCCCAATGACGGCATGCGCAATGACTGCACGAGTGTGTGTGTGTGTGTGTGTGCACGAGATTGAAGGCTGACAGACAGGTCGGCGAACCAGTTATTTTAGCCGGCCCGGCTAAAATAATTGGTCGTAGTTTTTACAGTATTACGGCTTCCACAGATGACATTTTTTTATGGATTTTTTTTCAAAGCACTTAGAATATTCATTGCTATCAGGATATTAAGAGCATTCCATGGAATATAACAAAAAGTGTATCTCGAGCCGGTTTCTCAAACTTACCTACCCCTCCTTTAAGGATAGAGAGGGGTATAATATAAAACAAAATAAAGTGATGTGCTTTAGCCAGGGTAGAGTTATTTTCCAAACTCTAGATGTCCCTTCGAAATTGGACCCCAAAAACGTAGACATCTGTAGAACTAATCAACTACAAAAATGCACTAGATAAAAGATGATTACAATCCATCTATGTACAACTACTAGGGCCCACAAAGATCACAGAACTCTTCCAAGGCTAGATTTGTCTCGCTATGTTAATGAAAGTTTGTGTATCTGTGCCGTGATTTGGATCCTATCCAAAATTGTGTTGTGTTTTCCTCTGCACTTGTTACACCCTCCCAACAATTTTGTATGAAAATCGTAGTTTTGCGAAGTGCTAGAAATGAAACATGAATAAGCTGATGATTGGGCTTCAGATGTCCCCTCTTCAGGTGTCGTTCTCACCTGATTTCCGAGGAATTCATCCAGGTTTCGCAGCTCTTTTGGGTCGGTGATCTCCCGCTCCAGAGAGGTGTTGGACTGCAGCACCCGCGTGGCCCGGCTGATTTTAATGGTCGGGTTTCGAGCGATCTTCTCACTGCTCTGGTTTGGCCTGTAGTAGGGATGAGGGCTGTAGCTGGACAAGGGTACTGCAGTCAGAAGAGGGAGATGTGTTATTATTAGTCTGACACAACAAATACAAGTTTAAACTTTATATCTACTGGATAGGATACATAGAGCCTCTTTATTTCACACATATTACTGATCAGCATAACCTCCAGATGGCAGTGAAGAGTAGAACATTACCAGACATATTGTTCACATTACTTTCTACACTCCCTTCTGCTGCCTATTTTGAAGTATTGAACTGTATGTGTACATACAAAATATCTGCAATTTATAAATAGCTACAGATCGCCACTTTGCTACTACTTTACCTCCTATATCTGAGTCGTTGCCCGTGGGATATTTAGGAGTCCGCTTCTTCAGGAATCTACTGAGAAACCAAATCCTGCAGAACAGACAGCAAAATATATATATTTTAAGTAACAGGGCTTGTCACCGGTACTTGATACCTTTAAGGTATCGACAAAAAGGACCCAGTACCAAGCATTGACATTTCTTCCTTTGAACTGTACCTGCATTGTACGCAGATATTGGGAAAAAGACATTGGCAAGTTTTTGCTTGCAGCCAATCACAGCAATTGGTTTGAAGTGGAGTGTAATTGGCTCACTTACATCCAATAAATAAAAAAGGGATCCATCAAATTACTTTATTGGTATAGCTATCACTTTAGGGGAACTAATATTGGTATTTTTAAACAATACCCACCCCTATTAAGTAATGAAAAAACAATATAAAAACAAAAAACACCTTTAAACATTTCCTTTGAACTGGGTGTAGTTTTACCTCTCAGGAGTTGTGAGCTGTGATTGGTTGGATTCCTGTTGCTCTGAGTTCTCGTTGCTGCTCCTGGCTGGAAGACTGAATCTTACCCCATCATTTTCTGACGATATCTGCAACAGTATCAACACAGGTAATTATGCCGGAGTATATAACTTGCGAACAAAGAACTTAAACCAAAAAATACTTCATAAAAAAAGTCCCAGGAAATTGTTTGTCCAAGTTGATGCCGTTTCACCACCACATCGCCCCAAAAGCAGCTGTACCGTCACCAAGCCAGGCCCCTTAAACATCACCATTGTTAACGCATAGCTGCCACCAGCTGAGCTTCGACCTTTTTTGCCACAATTAGTTTGAGTTAAGTTACTTCGAGTTAAGTTAGTTCATACATCGGTAACATTGTGTCAGTGTGTTAAAACATTCATTATTTACACATTCAACTTATTTGTAATACTATTCCATCATTTATCCGTTCATTATTAAATGGTTTAAGCTCTAAACACAATTTGTATGATTTTTTTCATACAGTTTAACAGATAAATATGATAAAGGTAAGTCTGTGACTCGATACATTATTTGACAAAGATGGAATAGTGTTATATCACCCATCACCTCATAATGAATGTGAGGTAAGTTATATTGTACTTCTGTAATGTTAACATAATAAACAGAAACTAAGCAATAAGCTAAATAATTCAAAGTGCATTTTAAAGTCACAATAATTGTCTTAATGTTCAAGTCACATAAAACTGAACTGTACCTGCGGACCTACATTTGTTAAAGGGACAAAAAAGATCCTAAATGAGCTTTCGGAAATCTGCGGAGAGATTTCCTTTTAGTTTTTCAGAAGAAACAGCTCATTTCTTTTTTTCCTGGGCTGCAGAGCAGAAAGGAGAAGTCCCGAGCAATGCGACCTCATCGGTTTGGGACATACACATGCAACGCCTGCATGCAGAGGGTTGTCTTGTTGCTTTAAAATGTCCGTTTGGTCGGTACCTTGACCTTGGTTTTTGAGGGCCAGACATCCACGCTACTGGCCGAGTTCTTCATTGTGGGCTGAAAGGGGCTCATGGGGGGCAGCGGATAGCTCCAGTACTCGCTCTCCTTGGAGCTCCCAAAGTTAAGCATCAAAGCGCTGCGGGCATTGGCTAAGCGCCGCTTGCGTTTGGGCTGCTTGCGGAGACGCACGCTGACCTAATCGAGCCAGGAGAGGTGATGAGTGGGAGGCCTGCGTAAGGAGCCTCCATGTGTGCGTTTATCAGCTTACAGCACACATACTGTACTGTAACTACAGTACTTTGAAAAGCCAGTGCCAACATGTCTTTTTGCACAGGACACTCACAACAACAACCAGAACATAACATTTAATGTTGTAATGTTTTTTATATAATATAATAACATATCTCAAATGTTTACCTCCTTGGTAGAAGGTGAGCTATCCGAGCCTGATGTGCTGATCCTGGACAGTTCATCTACAGACATGGACTTCCCTTTGCTCCTGTGGTAAAGAATGATATAGACACACTTCATGACTAAAACGTTGGCTTAAAGACCATCAAGATATACATTTAGAGAAAGTATTGCCATGTCTATATGTCTATCTAATTATGAGAGAAACAATAAATACTGAAAAAAAACAAAACCTTGTTGTGCAATATTAATTGAATTTGTGATTTTTTTCTATTTTCTATCTGTTCCAATAGTTTATGATACTTACCGAAACTCATCTTTCCGCCGTACTTCTGGACTTGATTCATCCGTGTGTTCGCCCTCGCTCTTTCTTTCCCTCCACTTTTCTGCCTTTTCCTTGATGCCCCCCACATCTTTGTAGCGCTGGAGCGAGCTGCTCGTACTTGAGGGGCCAGAAGAGCCTTCATCACTGTCATCTTTAGTGTCCAGTGGGAGGGAGAGGGGTCTGCCGAGAGGGGCAGGCGACCCTCGGCCCTCTCGTCTCTCTCGACTCTGGGACCTGTCCTGGTTCCTGCTGGGGCTCAGCTCCACTTTCTCCTGCCTCTTTAACTCCTTCTTCAAGCTGTTGTGTAAGGAACGTTAAATCAGGCTGGTGTCACATTAACGTTTCCATGAATGATAATGCTTTATAATTTATTTTCTTATTTACTTGAAATGATGATGAAACTGAAATGTTTTTGGAATGATGCTTTCAAATCAAATCAAATCAATTTTTATTTATAGAGCACATTTTAAAACGATTTTTGGTCGAGCCCAAAGTGCTGTACATACAATAAAAATACTTTACAACAAAAATAACAGCACAAATACAAAATAACACACAGCGAAATGTCAGGAGTCATGCTCCGCTCTGACTAGAAGGCCAGAGAGAAGAAGTGACTTTTAAGTGTGGATTTAAAAACCCCTAGGGTCTCGGCCGACCTCACATGGAGGGGCAGAGTGTTCCAGAGCCTGGGGCCAGCTGCTGCGAAGGCTCGGTGCCCTCTGGTTTTGAGCCTGGTCTTAGGCACTACCAGCAGCAGCTGGTCAGCAGACCTTAAGGCTCTGGCTGGGGTGTAGCGCTGGAGGAGTTCAGCTATATAGGCCGGAGCCAGCCCATTTAGTGCTTTAAAAACAAATAAAAGGAGTTTAAAATCAATTCGGAACCGAACTGGAAGCCAGTGCAGTGAGGCCAGAATTGGGGTAATGTGGTCACGCTTTTTGTGGCCCGTAAGAAGACGTGCAGCGGCGTTCTGCACTAGCTGCAGGCGTCTAATTGAGGCCTGGTCCATACCCACATACAGACCATTACAGTAATCCAACCTTGAGGTAACAAAGGCGTTGATAACCCTTTCCAAGTCTTTAAAAGATAAAAACGACTTGGTCTTAGCCAATAGTCGTATTTTAAAAAAGCAGGTTTGAACTACGCTGCTGACCTGCTTATCAAATTTAAAAGTGCTATCGAAGGTCACTCCAAGCTTTGATAATCTGTCCTCATATTTTGTGACTTTATAACCCTAAAATAAAATGAAAAAGTCCTCCAACAGAGCCCTCAGTATTACATTCATTGGAATAAACCTGTATTGTCAACAAATATCAACTTTTTAACTCTTTTAATGTATACCAATGTAACTACTGTGTAGGGATGCCAGAAACTGCCCATGATCAAATTCGAAATTCGGACAGCCCTGGTGAATATTAATCGATTATTTGCCTGCGCTGCTGGCTTCCTCCAAGTTTACAGTAAAACAAACTGGTGGTGTGACCAATGGCCATTTACAATTATTAATACTATTACTATTATTAGTCTATATTTTGGTGGAAACTAAGCCAGGAAAAAAAAGAAAAACATAAATAATAATAAAAAAATATATAAATAAAATCGAATTAAAAAAATTATGTTCGATTATGGAGACTGTAACGAATATTCGAAAAATCGAATAATCGCTGGCATCCCTACTACTGTGTAACTCCTACAATGTAAGCAGTGTAGTTGTAGTTGTGTGTGTACCTGTCTCGTCCCGGTCGTTCTTTGGACGGATTCTTATCCTCTGTCTCACGGTGGTTCTTCTTCAGGGAAATCCTCCACGCTGTCTGGATCACTGAAGCAGCTCGGTTTTGGTTCTCGTAGAACTCACGCCAGCTCCTCTGAAAAACACCAGAAATCATCAACTTTAGTCTCCTGTGTCTTTATTTGCTTTGAGACTTTGGGTATATATTTTGGGATGGAGCAGAAAAGACACAGGGACAAAAAATGTAAAGGACATATTATGCTTGTTTTAAGCTTCATGTTTGTATTTTGCACCTCTACTGTGACATGTTTAATGTTTGAAACCAGTCTGCTTTGATTGGTTAGCCGGCCTGCTCTGTAGTCATTGGTCAATTGCTAAGACAGTGGTTCTCAAAGTGGAAAAAAAAAATCCTAATTAAAAAAAGTATTGATTCGAAAATAATAAGATGCAGTACTATTACGTCTGGGTCTCTCTGTTTCATTAAAGCTCGGCTCTGTGTGTGTGTGGAACGAGCCATTTTGTGTGCACGAGCGAGAGAGAGAGAGCGCACCGGTACCGGAGATCGTTGTTGTTAGCTTATGGTGCTAGCGAGCTACACTAACGGATATAAGGAGTTTCTTCAACAACAAAGTGGAGGAGAGTCCTCTCCTGTCAGACTGAGAGACTCAGTGAACTAAAGGACTCTCTCAGTGTTATCTCAGTGGGTCTCAAATGTTTTGGTCACCATTAATGTAAACAATTATTTCCGAGGCACACGTTTATATGATCATTATAGTTATAAAAAAATAAGAGAATAAATGAAAAACAGGTATGAAATACTAAAGGACAGTAAAACAAGAAGGGTGATTTGTAAAATATCCATAAAGAAAAAGTAAATCTGTTTACAGTTCTGTTTCATATGGGTGTTGAGAGATGTATCCATAGATCTCTTAATGTTGCTCTCAAAGTGCACCAGATTGTGCACCAGATTGATGCTTTTAACTTCAATATTTAAAAATATTAGCTTGCCCCCGGACCCCCCTATGTAAGGTCCACACACCATCTATAAAAATAGCACTGTAGCGCCCGGTACATTAATGGGAAACCCTACATTTTTTTTTCTCCTGACAGAAAAAGTTTGAAAACCACTGCTCTAAGAGATGCCCTGCTCTTTAGCCTACCACGTACCATGTGTTGGACCACTATCATTTGACACTTTAAACAGTACCTGTATAAGCAGAGTGGCATCTCTCTTTTGCAGGAAGTGTGACCTCATCAGACAGGCCCTGAACCAGCGCTGCAGGACGATGATGTGACGCATCACTTCTTTGTTGTGAGTGTCTTGGAGCAGTTGCCTCTCCTTCTCCTTGAGGAACACCTGGGTAGATGAATGAGAAACACATTTTGAAATCACTGGGAACATTTATACATCCATGCAGCCCTGTTAGACATGGACACACCCTGTCAACAGGCCCGGCTCCAGGATGAAATGACTGAGGGGGCTGTTCAAAAATCCGAGAGGGCGATTTTTTTTCACAACAACGAAAAATACTGGCAATGTAATGAATTGACAACAGCGGTAATTAAAGTTTAAAAGTCTCAACAATGCTGCAACTACTGTCACAAACTGGATGAATGTGAAGTATTGTGTTAAAGGAGGATGAAAGCGTAATTAAGGAGCACTATTGGAGTGACTTTGATGGTTATTGGACTCAGGATTAATTCATTTGGATTCCCGCTGTATGAAGAAATTAAAGGACAAGTGGAAACAATTCACAAAGGGATTAAACTGTTTAAAACACATGCTCAAAGTAAGCCGGATTTTGCCGATGTGTTTATGTGGATTCAAAAGTCGTAAATAATCTACAAAATGGAGGAGACCGATCTGATCGGAGCAACTGTGACAAATAATCCAACTGAAACCGGCATGGACAATGACTATGTTTAAAAAATGCGCTTATCCAGACAAGCCTGGTTTGGACACTTTACGGGCAGAAGAAACATTTCTATTAAAGAAAGAATTATACATTTCTGTCTTTTTATGCCTATAATAGCTACTAACTTGAATTTTTATTAAAATGAATTAATCAATTATTTTTTATATTTGATTGTAATGTAGAGACATGGCTTTTAGTGACAATCATGTATTGCGTTACGATTATATGTAAAAAAAAGAATAAAAAAAAAGTCTAAATATGATATTTGGCCTCAAATCATCTGAGGCCTGGCGCCCCCCCTGCGATCTTTGGCGCCCCCCAAGAAGAAGAAGAAGAAGAAGAAGAAGAAGAAGAAGAAGAAGAAGAA
>CALSBZ010044954.1:692441-706625 GCA_943591055.1 Gobionotothen gibberifrons | reverse complement strand
AGAAGAAGAAGAAGAAGAAGAAGAAGAAGAAGAAGAAGAAGAAGAAGTATTAGAAAAAGAAATACGCTAAAAACAGGCACAACACTGTTACTCTGTTTTTACTGATATGTAACGTTTGATTTCACCTTGCTCTATGTTTTTTAACGCACATTCCGCAAACGGGGGCTTTGCCCGGAAAACTGTGACGTTTTGGTCCCCCATCCGACTGTGTTTACAGCCAAGCACACATGCTAACATTAATTAAGACTACAAGCTCACTTGGGGTTGAGGTTTGTTTACACGTTGCTTGACTGCTGGCCCACATATCTGATCTAAACATAGTAACGTGTGTTGGGGAAAATAATTATTTAAAGTTATTTAATAATTGTGACATTTATTTAACTTTTCGATGGATGAATGATGCTCAAAGTGAGGGGGCAAATAAGACCCCTCGTGGCGCCGGGCCCACCTGTCAAATACATCTACCCACTATGATACAGAAACCATTCAAGGGGATAAGTAACAGTTTACTGTAAGAGAGATTTTGATTGTTCACAAAATTCTTGAAAGTCATCTGTTGGATGCGATTTCATTCAAAGTAAAAAGCAACAACATTAATGCAGGTACAAACCGTGCTTACGGGTGAGCTCAGTGTAAAGTAAGTCTCCAACATGGCAACATAGCTTTCATCCTCTGGTTTTACAAAGGACTCTGTGGAGTTACTATCAGAATAAATTAATGGTATTATCAAGAATGTTTACCTTGGTTTTTCCTATTTGATAGCTGGTCTTTTCGATCTGCATCCTCTTAAACAGCTCACTTATTTGCTCCGAAGTTGCAATCGCTCCTTTAGGAAGCAACATCCTGAACTTCCCGCCAAATTCCTGTCAACAGGAACAAAACAGTATCAGAAGTGCAACTTAACTTTCTCGTCACTGATAGGTACAGAAGTGAGTTCCTTGTCATTCAAAATTGCTTGAATATAATTTACAACATTGTGATTGTTTTTGTATTATTTGACTTTAACTATATATATTTATTTGTTGTTCTTTTCTTTTCACTATATCTGTAAAGCATCTATTATTATTATTATTATTACAACATCCTTAAGAAATGATTTCCCACCTTGAATGTGTATTTGGCGCTGTAGCCAGCCTTCTGAATGTGAACCATCTGCAGAATGCCTGTGTACTGGAGTTGCTTTAGCACAAGCTCTTCATCAAAGTGTAGCTCCTTCTGCAAACACAAAAACAACCAAGTTATGAACAGTACATGTGTAGGACTGCATTTACACTTAGGATGATATTCCAGATTGACAGGTACCTTTTGAGCGTTGGAGCGAACACAGAAAATAAAGAACGGCTCAGCCTTTTCAATTGTCTCCATCAGCTTCCCAACGGAGGCCTGTGAGATAGAAGTGGTGATTGGGTTGATGGTTAAGTTCTTTTGATAGTAGATTATAAAACTAAATATATTTCTAAAATAAAGGGAATAGTGTGGAGTTTTAAAACTATTGTATTCTCTGTACTCGTAGTATAGTGAGCCATCCTATGCTCAGTCCACTATGATCAAACATCAACACAGCAGGTATCAAGTGAGCCTAACATGATTTCAATATGGCCCTTAAATCCCAGTACATACAGTTTGTGATGTAATGCTATTTTTTCTCCAATGTCAAATTATGTATAAAGGTTTTTAATCCATAGCTTAAAGTTTGGAGGACATCTTTCTTCTTATTTTAGGAATAACATTTGTGTGGCTTAAAGAGATGCAAAAGTTATTATATTGTTTGCCTGCCGATTAAGATGTATTCATAGTGCTTTAGTTTTATCCAAGCTACATTCCCTACTGCATTCATGTTCCTCACATTATGTCATGATTTAAGATTATGAAACAGAGCAGGAACATTAGTCGGCAGAGGTACAAACCTGAAACTGGGCGGCGACTGTCGGAGGTTTTGTCTTGCGGTGAGGGTGGAAAATATATTTGCTGGTTCTGTCATGTGCGGTGACACCAACGATATGACGGAGGGACTTCAAATCCATGAGGTTCTGTTTAGAGAGACATGATAACATCTGTGAGCTTTTGATGGACCCATAGATGATAGATGGATAAACACACAGAGATGCATGAAGTGAAAAATAAACAATCACAAGCATCTATGCTTTTTAAAATTACTTTAAACGCTGCACTTATCGTTAAAGACTCACCTTTGGAATGAGCTGCTTCTGTCGACCGCTGCGAACTTTCCTGCAGAAAATACACACAAAGTACAGCTCGATACAATAAACAGCTTTGAAAATAATGTGTGTGAAGTCTGTTTAAACTCAAGCCCTATGCCCACTTACTTTCTTTTTTCATAATTGACAAAGATGTCTTCGAATACTTCGAGAGGATGTTCATCAGAGCGATCAAAGGAGAAATCCAGAGTCAGACTGTGGCTGAAAACGTCAGAGAGAGAGATTTGAAGTGTATATTTTGTTTTTGATAAGCACATGTTTACAGGTGTTCATTATTTGTAAGCAACGTACATTGTTCCCTCTAGGTCAGGAGAGGTTGTGTACTTTTAATATGTCAGACCTTTTTTAAAAACGGATCTGAATTTGAAACAAAGAAACCCTGCCTGATTCAAGAAGTACTGTCAGATTGAAAGCATCTTGTTGTATCAAATATATATAAATATTTAAACGAAGACATGTCAGTGGCAGTAAAATCAATTCAATGCACCAGTGTAGTAAATGTACCTGGACAGCCTGTCCACAGCAGAGCTGCTCTGTTTCATCTCTCGGAGGGTTTTGCGTGTTCTGGCAGATACTGTGGAGACAAAACGGGAAGTCAGTAGATCATCAGAACATTACTCAAAGAAGAATTCAAATAACACATGAATCAAGTGGAGGACACCTGGGTCTTGGAGAAAAAGTCAGTTAAACAAACATGTTATAACTGCAAAGACAAATCTGCAGATTTTAAAATAAAAATGTGGCTCCATTTGCAACTAAAGCTACCCACGTGATTCTGCTCGCTTGAGTCCCAATTTCTTGAAAATGGTGAGGATGCGGATGGTGGCTCGCAACACTCCCCATCTGAAAAGAGCCTCTGGACTGGACGCGACCAAGTGATGCACGAATGCCCTCTCGCTGCTCCGTAGAAGTGACACGACTTCAGGAAGCATGTGCTCTGTGTTCTTCTGCCGGAAATCCTGAAGAGCAAGAATAATCACGATTAACATGGTGTTATTCCTTTATTCTGGCTGTAGTTGCACAAAGAGAGCTCCACATTCATTACATGTCTTCACAACTGTGAAAACAACAGGCTTCTTGTGAAGGGAGCAGCATTAATCATTCACTTAGTTCAAACATTTCTAGGTTTTTCCCACGGTGGCTTATTTGAGAAGGGTACGGCAGACCCTCTCTCTGTCACAGTGGACACTTACTGAAATGATTTATATTTGCTTTGTAGTATAAAGATGTTTGCAGTGTGGGAAATAGACTCCACCTTGATTTGATATCTAACCCTCCCAGCAAAGTGTTGAATGACAAAAGTTGTATTTGAGGCGGGTTCAAAGAAGGGGTTGTCTTCATGCTGCTGCTGCAACTTGTCCAGCAAGGTTTCATCTGTGGCCTCAGGAAGGCTGAAGATAAACACAAAGAAGAAGGACAGCATATCAATATCAACACACAGTGTGGTATGTGGGAACGATAACAAGAATGACTTGGGTGAAAACAGTAGGTCACCAGCAATAGAAATGGTCAACGGATGAACTAGAAAGGTACACAAAAACATGCTGAAATGATGATTTAATGTAACAGAATAATGCTGACTAGCATTCTGAGCATAAACAAGTTATTACTTTATGTGTCGAGTAAAGCTAAATCAAGTATTTGAAATCCTCATGGATCAACTGCAAATTCCTCTTCACAAAGCTGCATCATGACAAATTGACTTTTTAGAGACAATTGTTTTAGAAGTCAATTGGTACTTGAAAAGCTACATGTATACAGTATCTATAGGGATTGAATAGCTGACGCAGTTGGAGGAAAGGGTTTGTAACTTATTTGTTAACAAAAAAAACTATACTGTACCTCTCTTTACCCAAAGACTTACTAAGACTAACCTGACAGACCACTTATTCAAATGTATTTGTATAATATTACTATATGCTTAGTGTTAGAAATCATAGCACTTAATGTTACAAGCAAGGCTCACCCACCTGCTCTCATTATCCAGCAGGTCAAAGAGCCCTGTTGACTTCTGGCTGATCAGCTGACTGCAGCCGCTGTGGTCCGTGTAGTCGACCTTTGTCCAGGTGATGCCCTCCGACACATAATCCTCCTGAAAATAATTCAATCCCAAATACATAATGATGTTACTCAGAGGAGGTAAATGTATTTGTCTCTGTCACACTGATGAAGTTTATATATTAGTAACAGTCAAACAGTGCAAATGCATTTTAAAAGGTCCCATGTCATGGCCATTTCTACTGATCATAATTCCATTGTTGAGGTCTACTAGAATAGATTTATATTGTTCAATTTTCCAAACTCACATTGGTTTCTCATACAGCATCTCTGTATAGTATGTGTATTCACTCTCTGTCCTACACGGCTTGTTGGAGCTCCTGCCCCCCCCCCCCATTTCCTCTGGTTGCTACTGGGGTCTGCGAGACAGCGAGACATCGCGAATGGATGCGGGAAGGGGGGGTGCTGAGGGGGCTGAAGCACCCCCATCTGCGAGGCTCCATTAGCACCCGCACCCGCGGCGCATACAGTGTAAGCGCGCCACAGTTTCGCCGCTGCGAGGCTCCACTAGCACCCCCCCCAAGCGCGTCGCAGTTTCACCGCTGAGAGAGTGTGTGTGTGAGGAGCTCCACGGATTGGTCCAATGGGTCCATCTGGGTATGGTCACGTCACCATACCAGGAAGAAAAAAATGGAAAAAGAGAAATCCCCAACGAGGCGTTCTGGGGCAGCATAGACAGGTCTTTTCTGTGTTAAAGTACACCCTGTAGCGAGTAAAACTCTGAGGGGTTTTGACTGCAGACCGTTTACATGCAGAAAAACCTTCATAACACACAAGGGGACGGGTAATAACCGGAAAAGCATGACATGGGACCTTTAAGACTCTTTAATGCCAACTGGATTAAAAAAAAATAACCAGCAAAACCATTAGTATATCTGTCTGTAAGACAATGTAAATATGTTAAGACTTTCACAGGCTCATTGGTGACTCACTGCAGAGGCTGTGAAGGCATTAGGATATCCAATAAATTACCCACTGCAGGTCCAAAAAAGAATGAATACTAACCACTCTTGAATATCTTGAAAGAATAAAATAAACACATACCTGCTTGAGCGTGAAGATGTGCTGGTTGATGTAACACTGCAGTCTCTCATTAGTGTAGTTGATGCACAGTTGCTCAAAGCTGTTTGTCTTGAGGTTCTCAAATCCAAACATATCCAGGACACCGATCGACAAACACTACAAACAACAAACAAGACAATTCAGAACCTCAGAACTTGTAGTAAAAATATAATATGACTGATTTTATTCTGCTTTTTCTGCACATATTTCCCAATTTGGACAACGAAGATCTTATTTCTATTCAATTGATGATACCATTACAATTTGAATATTAAAAAAAATTCCAATCGGCAAAAATGTTTCAAGTCATGCAGCCTGTTTTTTTAGGAGGACCATTATTTTACCTTCTGCCATTTGACAAACAATGTAATCTTCCAGCAGACCGTATTGTAGTTTCTGGCTGTGTTACTTACAGAGACGGACTCCTCCATGTCTCGTCGGTTGAGCATTGCGTGGTTGATGTGGAGGACGATCCAGTCAAACAGAGCTCCGTATAAAGACTTCGCCATGGAGTCCCGCACTGTGGAGGCCTAATGTTGCAGAAACAGCACACAAAGTAAATTACTGCTTCAACTCAACGAAAGACCAAAATCAAACATATCATCCCCTAGTTTATAGTTCATTCTTAACTCTGTACCTCTTGTAGTGTGTACGGTGAATATACGCTCTCCGTGGCGGTCACTTCTCTCTTCTTGGTCAAAGTCTTCACCAGAAGCTCCTTTTTCACCTGGAAAAAAAAGTGTTCCACTACACTGTTACACAATATGTATACCAAATTAAATCATGACTTATGACTGTACTTGATCAACAGAACAGGTTGAAACATGTTTACAGAAATAACAATACTGGGCTAATTTTAGGCATAGCGATGACGCATCTAATCTGTAGGAGTTGCTCTGGAAAATGGAAATGGAAATAGAATGCTATGAATGAATTTTGTCATAGTTTATATGCAAAAATTCATTCATAGCATTCTATTTCCATGTAAATTATAATTGTATTGCTATTTAACTGTATTTTATTACGGTGTAAAAGATTTTGTATTAGATTTCTTGTTTTTTATATTTTATGTATGCACCATGACATCAAGTTAAATTCCTAGTATGTGTGAACCTACCTGGCAATAAACCTGATTTTGATTCTGTTTCTGATTCTATACACAGATGGTGCAAATATAATGACGTGACAGTGATTTCATCCCAAGTGTTGGATCACTAGAAATATTGGGTCTGCAATTATTATAAAAATTGCAATATGGACTACAGAAATACGAACTTAATACAAAAATCTTTGGTACAGATCCTCTTATATAAAAAAAAGAAAAGAAAATCCCAACATGATCATTTTAAATATATCCATGAGAATGAGATGCAAAAATGATCAATTCCTCCTGTATCGTAACTCATACAGCAATTAAAATATTAGTCGAATAATCGCAATACGTTATTTTTTCCACATCGTGCAGCCTTATAAAAAAGAACCAAAGACTGTCCATAATCAATCCAGATGATGATTTAGCACACAGAATACAAAATCAACCGTTTCACTTCAGTTCAACGTACTTTGAGCAGGTCGGACAGTGTGGACAAAACGTCTGCCGGTCCGACCTCCAGGACTTCGGCGTCCTCTGACCGCGAGTACGTCACATTCCCCAGGTGCAGGATGGCAGAGAGGATGGAAAAAATACTGCACAGAAGAAAAACAGACACACAAACAGATGGTTTATTCCTGCCTGAAATGCACACGCTGGATTTGACTTGCTGTACATTTTGAGTCACAATATCCTTTTTTAATATACAGTATACCTCGACCCTGAGATATTTAAAGCTCAGTTGTTTTGTGCCGCTGTTATTTAGTGTTTACATTGATGTTTTCCTGTGAATTTGCATTTCAAACATGGGACATTTCAATCCTAGATTTGTAAGGTGTTGACAGTTTGCTGCATATTTTATAAGAGTAGTTAAGTGTTTGTGGTCTAGTGCGCGAGAGAGAGAGAGAGAGAGAGAGAGAAAGTGACGATGGATATGTTCAGAGCAGAGAGAAAACAAACAGTTAAGTGGTAGTAATGGACGGTTCAGGTTTCAGTCTGTCCATTCATAAATCCTGCAGATCAAACAGGTGAGCTTCTGCTTCGACCCTATATGCAAAACAAAGCTCCTCCTGTGACTCAGCACCATGGTCATGTCCTTTATGTAACAGCAGCAACATTGTTAGACATTCTTGTTAGACATTACATGCCTCCTTAGGGCAACAACATGCATGTCGAGAGACAGTGGGTTTACTTGCAGTACATTTTATGGACTTAACTTGGCGTAAGGAAGTCTCCACTGTATCTACATGTATGTCACTTCACTGGAGGTGTTTGCTCAGGAATGTATGAAGCCCTTCATTTTGTATAAATCACTTTAATTACAATTGTACTTTGTGTGTAGTTTCTGACTTTATATACGTTATGTTTCACACTGCACATTGCTCAGTTAGAATGTAGTTATTCACGAGGAGGGTGCACCTGAACACATTTCAAACTGTGCTGCCATGCTTTTATGTGTACGCCGTGTCCCGAGGCCATCAGGCACTTTCTGAAATACTTGCTGCATTTTTCTCCTGCTTGACAAGCTCTGACCTGTTCCCGACACCAGCACGCCGTGTGGAAACTCTACAAGTCAAAGAACAAACTACTCCACATAACTACATCATGATTAGATTGGTAGAGCTAACTCCCTGTAAACACTGACTGAGAGACCGAGTGTTGTTGGACCTCATACAGCAAATATTTGCCTTTCAAATATTTCTGTAATTCATCCCTCTCAGAGGACCCAGTGGGAAGCCTTTCCTGTAATGATATGTTTCTCAGACAGGCTAAAGCCCCAGGCATGTGCTGCTGTGTCTTCGGTCAGAAGGGGAAGCGGCTTTTAGTCAATGGGAGCCAGAGCCTTTTCTTATCAAGCTTATAGTTAGGGCTGATTAGATTCAGCCCCTAGTTTTGCTGCTATAGGCTTAGACTGTCGGGGGACACCTTACTTCTTCCTTCTCTCTGTCTGTACCTGTGTACTCTCATGTTCCGATTAACCCAGCTTCCCCAAATGTCTTTCTTTTTGGTGTCTATATACGCCGGGATCCTGAGTCGTGGCTGATCCTGGATCTGCGGTCCTGCCTGACTCTCATCATACTACTTCCCTGATGGCTCCCACAGGATTGTTGACATCCTTGTGGATTCATCTTCTTATTATAGACACATGCATTTCCAAACATGTGGTCTACCTACGTTGTAAATGTATTATCTTTTCAATTTACACACGGCATCTATTGCACGTCTGTCCGTCCTGGGAGAGGGATCCCTCCTCTGTTGCTCTCCCTGAGGTTTCTCCCATGTTCCCCTTGATTGATTGATTGATAGTCATTAGGCAGCTCAGTAGTGTAACAACTACTGAGGAAACCTCAACAATTGCAATGTTTAAAATCTAGATATTAAACCTTATTGTTCTTAAGCACTTTTAATTAAGGCCTGCAACATACCAGTTGTATCGTTCATTATGAAATCATATACTCACTGTTTCTTGGTGGAGCTCAGGAAGCCAACCATCTCCATAGCCTGATGGAGCCTCTTGTACTCTTGCCTAAGTTTCTCCTTATCATCCAAATGGAGATCATCCTGAGGGACAATCATATGGGATAGGGATAGAAACACGGGGTAAATGTTAAGCATAACCACAAATAAACAATGTTAATCTAATGTTAATGTCAGAAACACGAATAACAGAATCATCTCTTTTTCTTTTTTTGTGTTTGTATTACTGTATCCAAAATAATTTATTTTCCTGTTAATATTTCAGGTTTTATCCGATTCTCTATTAACTCCTATGCTCAAACTTTTTTTCATTTTTTGTTATGGTCTCTATAAATAAATGAACTTGCCTATAATGCATTTTAAAGTTGCTCTTCAAACCTGTAAATAAGTTTTAAAAGCAACATTTTTAGTTTTTTCCAAATGTGTTGAGTTTGATTTCTTTAATGTAAACATGGAGTTAAATTCTCAACATAATAAAAATGATTGTGAGTGAAAGCAGTTGCTCTATAATTCTGGTTAATGTGTAGTTTGACAGTTATGTGAGTGTCTGTTGATCCAAAGCAGAGGCAGCACTTTGACTTTACTGCTGAGAAGTTTCTAGATATTGTGGGATTGTTTCTATAAAACATCTACCAGCGTTTCATAACAATTAAAGACACATCCTGTCCCTGCTGCTGTAAAGTGTTTGGATCAAAGGTACCTGCTTGAGGTAGAGATAATCCTGCGGCTCTAACAGACGAAACTCCTCTTTCTCTTCTTTCGACGCGCCCACCAGCAGGTAATAAAACACGTGGTAGTTCCTGTGGGTCAGAGGTCACGCAGCACAAATACAGTCAGGCTCTGTTATTGACACAACATTTCACTGAACACAATAGTTTTTAATGTTGTCTGCTTTACGTTAGCAGGTTCAAAGTGCAGGTACAATTTGGTGGCAATCTAAGTGAGGTTAAAAAATACAATGTAACTCAGGAGTGCTTTCTGTGCTTCAAATATACCTCTCCCTGTGATCTCTGGACACCAGGCGGCACTTTTCTAGAAGGTACTTCTCGATAACTGCCCTGCAAGAGACGCACAAGAATAGAATGTCAACAAAGCCTTGGAAGCCTTGCTGTGGTTGCCAACACTGTACCATTATGACATATATTGATACATAAATCAAGTGTGCCGCAGAGGCCTGGGAGATTCACGACTGAAGCTCAGTGAGATAAATGTAACGTACCCTCTGATGACACCGCTCTCCAGATAGTTGAGCTGGATGAACTTCCCAAAGCGACTCGAGTTGTTATTCTCTGCTGTCTTAGCATTGCCAAAGGCCTGTTTAAAACATAGTGGACATAAGTTTTCACTTGAATAAACAGATAAGAGTAGCAATGTTTCTCACAGACACTGGCACCTAAACATTGCAAAGGGCAGCGATCAAATGTTCGATGGCAGGACACTTTTCTGTTGCCAACCTGACGAGACATTGAAGATCAAGTTGGTCTGACTCTAAACTACAGCTGAAACTATTATTTCTTCTAAGGTCTTTAAAACATTTTGAAATATCTCCATCAAATCTTCCCAGAGCCCAAAATTAGGTTTTCAAATTCAGATAATTTCCTTTATATAATAAAAGGTGTCTAACTCTTTATCAATGGTTAAAAAGTTCCTTTGCTAGCTTTATTTAAATCAAATTATTAATTCATCTCTTAATTGTTGCAGATTTACTCTGTCAACAATAAATCCATCAGGTTCAAGGGTTTGTATAGTTCAAGGAACTGTAAGACATTGTGTACAGTATGGGTACAGTGGGAGGCTGTGGCTCAGTGGGTAGTGCGCTGGGGTAGCAAGTTCGAGTCCCACTGCAGTCAGCCTGTCGTTGTGTCCCTAGGCAAGACACTTCTCCCCAAATTGTTCCTGTGGGGATTGTCCACAGTACTGAATGCATGTAAGTCGCTTTGGATAAAAGCGTCTAACAAATGACATGTAATGTAATATTCTGTTGTTGCGGTTGGCTTATCATTTAGCTATCTTTACAATTGATTAATATATAATTTTAGGGTTTTTTTTATCAATAAAGCACTGCCTACATTAATTGAGTTCATGTTAGTTAGTATTTATGGTTTGTTTTGTTTCATGAATGATATCTGATTAAATGAATAACATATCTCATAGTTGGCAATTTAAAAACACATTTGATCCAATTAAATGTTCTTAGAAATAAAAAGATTGATTGAAAAGAAAACTGCTAGAATAATGGAAAATTAAGATAGTCATCAATTGCAGATATTGTACAAAAATCAACTTTCACCATCTAAATGGCGACAGAAATATGCAAGGGGCATTTGGTTTATTCACCAGCCAAAAAACCCACATCATTTTTGAGTGACAGGTGAAGCATGAAGTGTCACAGAAAGGGATCATGTTGCACCCTGGTAGCAGCTCATGAGGAAACGTGAGGACTGCCCTCACATTTGCATGGATTGTTATTCTGTAACTGGAGACGGTATCTAAGGTTGAACAACAACACAACAGACTCCGCCTAAAGTCACCACCAGGTAGAATGACGTAAACAGGATTATGAGCGCCTGTACTTCCCAGGTTTCCCAAAGCAAAAGAAAAAAACTGAGCAAAGTCTGCATCTACAAAGGTTTTGCTCTCCCTCATTCCAGTATGAGTTGTGCAGATGTTCATGTCGAAACAGGCCAGAGCAGCGTTCGCACAGTGAGCTCGACCTGCACTGCACACGGCACTGATCTCTGACAGGTAACACTCTGAAAGGCAGGAATGTTCCTCCCTGTGCTCCTCTGTAAATACAGTGCATGTTTTTCATTTTCTACCAGATCAATGAAATGTATATGAAGAAGTTGAAAAGATATGGAAGGCATGTGGAGAGAAGATGGTATGTGGAAGAGGGAGAGAAGCAGGTGTTTGCCACGTGCTGTTTCAGGGTCTGGATCGTGTGAGGAAAGCCATCATGAAGAAGGCATCTCCCCTCTAACAGAGATAGAAACTAATGATGCATTTAAGTAGAACTGGTCTGCATGTAAACACAGACAATTCCAAGATTATCATCAGGGGTTTACCCTCGAGAAACTCCTGAAAAGGTGGGAAATACCAAGAAAAACTGGGCTAGGTTGGATAATCCCCAATTTGTCAGAATAAGCTGTGACGTTTAACTTCAACAGATGGACAACTTCTTTTGAACTGTGACAAACTGTGACAGTTTACAAACTAAGCAATCCTCAATCAATTGAGAAGATCAGCAAATGACTCAATAAGGGAAATAATCGCTAATAATATAAGCCCTATCTAAAAATACAAACAAATTACAATTAAATAAGCAAAATAAAAGAATTAGCAGAGGGTCTGAAAAAAAACAACATTCCTGTCAGGACAAACCCAAAAGAGTTCTGCTTTCTTATCCTGTATATTGTGTTGGGACTCCATTACTTAGGTTACAGCCCCTTTATTGGCCATAACTGGTCTAGTTCTTACAATATGGGGCGGGATGACGCAGTGGGCTGTGCGTTTGATCATCAGTGGGCTGTGCGTTAGATCATTAGATCAAGGGGGGCGTTGGGGAACTCCAGTTCGAAACCCGCCTCCGCCGCCACTGCGTCAGGCCGTTGTGTCCTTGGGCAAGACACTTCACCCGAATTATTGTCCACAGTACATGTATGATATCAATGTGTACTTGTAAAGCGCCTTGATGACTTTGAGGTGTGAAGATGGGCTGTGCATTGATTATCAGATCAAGGGGGTGAAACCCACCGCCGCTGCGTCTGTAAAGCCTGAATTTGCTCCTGTGGGTATTGTCCACAGTACATGACCATTACAGGTATGTATGTGTAATGTGTATTTGTAAGGACCGCTTTGAGAGTCATTGAAAAAGCGCTATAATAAATATAATTATTATTAATATACGTCCCGGTCATCAATGACTGCCTTAAGGACAGGCTCATGTCGATCAATCAATCAATCAAATAATGTTTAAATAGCCCAATATCACAAATTATACATTTGTCTCAGGGGGCTTTACAATGTAAAATAAAATACAATCTGATATTCTCAGACATATCCTGACATGCTCGGAGTTGCAAATAACAACCCGACAGTTGCAATAAAGTTCTGATGCAACCTGTGCAAAAATAAAATGCAGGACACAAAAATGTGTAAGAATGAAAATGAAACAATATGCACCTGTTCTGTCAGTTTAGAAAGAGAAGAGGACAGCGGGATAGCAAAAGGTTTCAAATCTGCAAGATGGGGCCGAATTCCATCTTGAAATTAAGATTTAAGAGGAACTGCGATCCTTGAGTTGAAACACAGTTTATCAAAGACAGAAGAAGCAGAGACAGAGTGCACTGGTGAGAATGAGAGCAGACCTGGCTGAGCCTGTTCTGACACGCTCTTCTTCTCTTCTCCCTCTGGTGTTCCCTCAAAGACAACGCCCTGCACATTCCCCCCGTGAAGCTCAGCGCTCAGCTTCCTGATCACCAACCCAAGCTTAAAGAAAGCAAGGTGCAATCACCTGCTGCCCATTGACTGCAGAGCTTCTCCAGGTTTTGAAATCAAACACACATTTCAAAGCTGGACTGAATATAAAGCCAGCTGCAGATACACAGTCGTGTGCAGTTTCTGCTACACACTGATGTCAAATGTGATAAGTCAGCAGATAGAGGAAGATGCCCTCCGCCCAAGAGCATGATAAACTTAAAGTTGAATACAAGTTTTGTCATTTCAGATCAAAAGGAAGTATCTTAGGATGTTACTCATGCATAAGAGGGAAATCCCAAGATGGCAGGAGGCATTTTAACAAAAACAAAATCATACAAACCCAAACCAATACACACTCAATAATACACAGTAGGTATCTTGCCAATAGGTCTGTCTTTTCCTCTACTGATATTCAGGTTTGATGTAAAGACTTGTGGTACATCAGTGTTAACCTAAAATACCTAACCTAACTTTATTGCCATAATCTCTTTCTTCAGCTATCTTGTTAATTATTTACCCTGGTAAAAAAACAACCAATTGCACCAAAACAACACGCCACTTTCTTTCCTTAAACTGAATCCCTGCCTCTGTGAACACGTTAGAGCTCAACACAACACACTTCCAGGGAAGATCAGTTAACAGGAAAAATACTTTAGCCAATGCGTATTACAAGGAGAAACTTGTTGGACTTGTTTAGAGGGGAAGAATCCATTTGTAGCCACTCTCCAACGAAAGGCTGGCCCCTTGGGATTGTGTGTGTGTGTGTGTGTGTGTGTGTGTGTGTGTGTGTGTGTGTGT
>CALSBZ010044954.1:583318-656551 GCA_943591055.1 Gobionotothen gibberifrons | reverse complement strand
GGGGGGGGGGGGGGGGGGGGGGGGGGGGGGGGGGGGGGGGGGGGGAGTGTATATGCTTGAGTTTTCATATAGAGAGACAAGAGTTTAATTAGTTGAAAGTGTAATGTAGCTGTTCAACACGGCACTCTCTTTTCACTTTCAAAGTCTTTCAGAGCAGCTGACATTTTAAAGGCGTGAATTATCCGAATTAATCACCCAGAGCAGATTTGGTGTAAAAAATGCTAGCACAACATATTTTATACTACGCAACACAGTGGCTGACACACACACACACACACACACACACACACACACACACACACACACACACACACACACACACACACACACACTTATTAATACTTCTACTTTATAGTTTATCTTTATAAATGAAATGTTCCCTTTGACTATCCTCTGTTTTGTGTTCAAACGAAAATATTACGATCTTCTAATGAGGTTGCTAGTTGTCTTGGGTTTATGTTTAAACACAAATTACATGGGGCAATTAACTGGATCAACATCAACAACAAATAATAAAAAGGAAAAAACAAAAAAAGGAAAGGAAAATAGGTAATATGAAATACATCAATACTTGATTACCCATAGAGAAATATAAGTGCTTTCTTAGAAATAACAAAAGCATATTATATTTGAAGGAACATCTATTTGTTCTGAAAGTAATAATACACTTCCTAGCCATAGTTTTAAGGGATCAACAATTGCTCATGTGTTGTTCATGCATACACAAAGGAGAAATGGAAAAACAAATTAGCTTAAAACAAGGCTGGGTTAGGATAATGTTTAACCCCGAAGATGAAAAAGAAAGTGATGCAAATTCGGATAATTATATTCAAACTAAGGCTGATACAAACTCGGTAATTGCCCCCCCAGATCCCTGAGGCCTTGCAAGCCCCAGCTGTGTCCGTCGAAATAATAATGGGACCTGTGTCTTCAATTTTAAAGAGGACATATTATACTAATTTAAGTAAGTAAGAACTCCCTCTGGGGGGAACTTTGGGATTTTAGCCCTTGCAGACCATTGACATGCACACAAACCTTTAAAACACACTACAGGAAAGGGAATACCAAAAAAGTGTAATATAGAGCCTCTTTTTAAACGTCATTATTGCAGTTCATTTAGTGCTTTCACAGGGCACATTCCTGATTAGATTTCTGCTAAATAAGATTGCCACATACAAATTGGTGCACTGCAGTCTTGAGGCCAGGTCGTGTTCCTGCGTAGGAGTCCTGGATTCTGCAGCTCTGGGCTGAACGTGACACTCATGTTTATTCTGTTTTCAGGTCTGTACTTGATGGAAAAGCAACAGGTTTCACACAATAAATCAAATAAATCGGCTTATTTATTTGAATGCAGAATTGAATCCTGATGAAGACATTTAGTTCGGGTCAACATCATAAGATCATATTGATTCATGATTTTATACTTTCACTCTAGTATTTTTACTTATTTTTCTACTTTGTGCTTTGTATTCACATTATGTGATAGTATGCTTTGTGCTTCTGTTGCTGCACAATTGATTGCCTTTTGATTGCATGAAGTGAGAGTCAATAGGGGAGCGCAGCTCATGTTTGCCGCAGGGCAGTCTGACCCAGCCCAGTCTCCTAAAAATAACATCCCATACAATGAAAAACAATAACGTTTTGAGGGAAACATATTTTATCCTAAATTATGGTCCCAGTTTTTACACACGCGGTTACGTTTTGGCAGCAGAAATACTTAGTTACGTTTATTTAAAGAGTATGGTTTGGGTTCAAATTAAGAAGTTTTTTACGCAACTTAAAGAGGCTCTGTTATACTCCTTTCCAGTATTTTGTGATCTACTGTGAAATGTCTCCATGCTTTAATGTTCAAAAGGGTCTTTATTTTTCTCATACTGCCTGTGCTGCAGCACCCTCTTTTTAGCTGTCCGGCTCCGTTTGTGATCAACCGCTTAGAGATGTCCCGCCCCTTAGCCAATCGCGTACAATGTGTTGCAGCGCTAGCCAATAGAAGAGTGAGTGTTACATCGTGATGTCCCTATGTTACAGAAGGCAACAAAGGAGTCCAATGTTACCTTTTGTTTGAAAGTTTAAACAAGTCAAATGTGACATTAAATTAATTCCCATCGAAATGTAATGGACAATACATCTTTTGTGTCCCTACCCTAACATGACTTTTTTGGGACGATTATATAAAAAAATTCATTTAAATTTCAGAAACAAGGTCCTCACTCTCAAGGTCTAAGCATTGGACTTTAGAAAGACAAAAGCACACAAGCAAGCACATGTGGCTCTTGACACAATCTGGTTTACAGAGCTCCTCCACAAGTGAGGCAACATGACTCACAATGACTCACAATGACACACACACACACACACACACTTTAGAAAGACAAAAGCACACAAGCAAGCACATGTGGCTCTAGACACAGTCTGAACTCAGTAAACAACAGATAACAGAGATGCTGGCTCACACACACACACACACACACACACACACACACACACACACACAGAATCTAAATGTCTCTTTCTTTGTTGTTCTGATGTTTCCAGCAGGAGCTGATGCCACTGAGAGGAGCTGTCAGCGGGAAACAGAGCACGGCCTGAAGGTGGGGATATTTCCAAAGGGAAAACTCCCCCCAAGAGTCGACCTGCGACCGTACGTCACGCAGGCACAGGAGCATGGAGGAGTGGCAGTCACACCTCTGAGAATTTAAGCTTTACTGCTTCTGTTGAGGTAGATGCAAATATTGAGCAGGGTAAACTGTGAAGATAAGGAATCTTTTCATAGCAATGTTTATTTATTTTATAATGTTTTTTTATTGCAAAGAAATCTATTTCCAGGCAGCTTACACTAGTCTGGATAATTAATGTATGCTATATCAAGATCTGTATCATCTAAGCTATAGTAAAGATATGTTACGAATAAAGACAGTTTTTCTAAAGGTTGAATGGTTGTTAAAGTATGTAACAAAACAATCAGCAAAGAGGCAGGGATATTAAAAAGGTATAGAGATTAAATTGCAATACAACAGACTCTGCTATTTTCACACAAATCAATATGACTTCTCAATTGAGAGGTTGCATTGACAGCTGAATGTCCCACATTTCAATGAGAAATAAAATAATTGACGCAAGCATTTCATTGCCCCCGACTCTGGTAAATTATTTATGCATTCACTTAGTCTGACATAGTAATCCCAAATGGTTGTGGATATTGTGAAAATACTTCTCTGGCTGATCTGGAGATGGCGGTGCGAGATCTCTCATGGCCTTATTCTGTCAGGGCGTCACAGGCCAGCCCGGCCAAAGTCTGTGTTTCTGTTTGTTTAAATCTTGTCTGAGATTTTCACCACTCTGCTCTCACAAGCTGCTTCTGCTGCTATCAGAGCACACCGCTTCCCCTCTGCTACTGAAATTACCCATCCACATCACAAAGCATTCCTCACTGCTGGAGAGCTACAGTATTGGGTCTGATGAAAGATAACAAACTGTTAACTGTTCTGACCACTTTGTCACTCGCTGTCTGCATCTTATAGTCATACTGTTATGATGGCGAATGACAGAGGAGTTTGCAAAGAGTCAATAAAGCACTGATGGTCGGACAGATAGTTGAGGTTAAGTGTTAAAGAGCAATATCAATTGTCAAAAGCAAGATTTTAAATAAATAATGATTTTTTTCTTGGCACCCCGAGCATCCTTTTATATCATGATTCAATAATGGTATATACTAGGGCATTTCATTATTGAATAATCGTCCCATTACTTCCCATTTGAGTAATCTTTAAGAGTTTAATATGTCAGGAAATTGTGATACATTTCCTCAATGAAACCGAAAATCAGGAAAACTGCTATAACTGTCCAGCTTTGGTCATAAAGAGATGCCAAGAAACACCAAGATGGAAGGGGGAGATTCAACTCAGTGAACAACAGATACCAAGGATGCTGGCTGATGAAGAAGACAAAGTAAGCTAGGTAGCCAATGTAAGGCTTAGTCATCTTGCCAAATAGTGAGCCTGTGTTGATTTATGAAAACTATGTTAGAACTGGTTTATAAATGGTTCTTAATGATTAATAAAGTGTTTACAACCTCATTCATAACATAATTATAAACCCTTTATGAATCCTTTATAAGGGTAGTCTTATTGTAAAGTGGTACCGAAGACTCAAAAATAGCTCTTATTTAAATCACAATGTCCTAAATGTTTTTTTAATTCCCTAAAAGCTAAATCCAGAGATATCTGTAGTGCTCTTTTTGGCTTTATATGCCAGTAAGCAACTGTTATTATAGGATTGAAAATGGCTGTATGACTGATAATGCTGTATCCAGTTCTCTTTATACATCTAAGGTTGCGGCGAGCTCACTAAATATGCTCAAATTAATCTAACGTTCCATCAAACAACTACAGACATGCATTAAACTATTCACTTTAAATGTTATTTAACACAAAAAAAAGGTCTACATCCTCACATTTGAGAAACTGGAACCTGATAATGTTTGCTTAATAAATGCCTCAAGTGACTGACTGGACTATTAAATCATGTGCAGCATTGTATCTCTTAAAATCTGTGTTTTATTGCAAGATCAAATATTAAATATTTTGATAGCTTAGTCATGAACTGTGTCAGAAAATGTTCCAGATTCCAGATACAACATCACTCTGCGTGCTATTCATAGGAGAGGCCTGTTTTGGCAGCGAGATAAAAGTATTGTCTTAAAAAGACCTTTCCCCAAACTCTTCTATTTCTAACTCCAACTTTTAAAACAAATGTCTTGTTCAGAACGCTTTGTGAATGCCAAGTTGGAATCGGAAAAACAATCATCAATCCTCAATCCTCAGAGCGATCACTTTAAGGTCCGCAGGCCTGGATCTCAGTAATGTCTGCTGCACCTAAAGCCTCTTGGACTTTGAGAAAGGCCATGTCTCGGCCGGCTGTCCAAGTCTGAGCCTTTCTGCATACCCAGTCTATGAATCTTGTCAGACAGAAGGCACACCGTTTGAGCCCTTGGCCGTGCCGCCTTAGCAAATACAGGACTCTGGAATTTCAGACAGAGATTCAGACCAAGAACAGCACTCTCTCGTTTGTCTTATCTACCCAAAAATAATACATAAGTAGGATGCTGGTAATACCACAAGTGTCAGATTCCTGTCTAGAAGAGTATTGTTCCCTGGTGTGTTTGGATTCTGGATGGAAAACCACAACATGCTGAACAACTTCAGTCTGAGAGGCTACAACCTGATACTGGCACACTGATCAGTGCTAATGAACCCAACAAACCTCAGAAAACTTTGGAAACAGGCAAGAAGACAGAAAAAAACGTAAAGGAATAACGTGTAGTTCTAATTGATGGAAAGTGAATTCACTGGAAAAACAAAGAGATCTGATTTAAAATAAGCTATGTCACAAATTTGAAAGCCAATCGGCCTCTGAGATACAAAAGTCAGCAAATAAATCTGAAACATCAGTACAGACTGTCAGTACAGAAAGTTGGTATTATTTAGCGCGTGGTGACATTTGTGAAAGGATCTCAAACCAGGGAATGAACTTTCCTTCTCTATCGACCAAAAAAAATACCTGAAAATCGTTGTACATTGAGTCAACATGCTGTAGGAGCACAACAGTAGTAGGCAGGGTGCTAGTTATATTAGCATATTTATATGATATATATATAATATTTTAATTATATTAATATAGACAGAATTAAGAATGTAATCACACCACAGTATTTTTTATTTAAAACAGATAAGAGGGAAGAGAATCAGCTATGAAATAGTTGGATAATCAACATTGAAGACCTGTGAGTGAGCGGGGAAGGTCACGTGATGGAAAAGGCGGGAAAAAGGGTATTGCAGGGCAGGAGCATGGATGTATGATAAGAACGGGCAGGAGGGAGCAGGAACAGCAGAGCAGACAACAGAAATGTTCATCTTGGAAATCAAACTTACAAAGTGTTTTATAACAGGACAGAAAACAACCTTAGTAGATACTCCAAGTTTTAGGAAAAACGTATTACTGTGGGGTATGAACAAGATAACTTTGTAGGCTACACATGATTGTCTATGAATTAAAATACGTTTTCTAAAGTCATATAATAAATACTTGTAGAAGAACTCACAACTAAAATCATTTAGATTTCTTTGGACTGAGTTTCCATTTAAACAGAAAAGTGCAATCCACTGTTTAAGATCAATCAGTTTTCTTTCTGTCGACATGAAAACAACAATTGTAAGTTGACAATCAAACAGGAAATTAACTATTATATATATATTTTTAAAAGGTCTTTATTTTTGGGTTGTCACTTTAGGAGTGAACAAAACAGAACAGATTGCTTTACAGAATAATGAACACATGTGTTTGAAGTGAGTGCTGAAGAGTTTACAGAGAGTACAGTGGATCAACAATAAAAAGAAAAGCAAATTCTTTGAGCCAACTCTCCAAATACCACCCAAGTCACAATACCACCCAGCTTGAGAGAGGAACACAATTCATCATGACTCCAAGATGACTGCCCTGCGTTTTGTTTCAGCACGTTATGTATTTTTCACACATTTACGAGGCTGTGTCTGCTGGTTGTGTAAGTGACCCCTGGGGTGAGGAAGTAGCCCAGTAAGTCTGCCCTACACGCCCTCGCTGGTCTGTGGCTGACCCCAGCGCTGTTCTTAATCTCAACGGGATGACAGAAATGCTGAGGAATTTCTCTGCTCTGTGCCTAAACCAACCTGTCAAGACGCTCTTCATAGGCTGTGCACGTTCCTCTGTTACGTCCCCGTCGGCTCTCACGTTGCCCCGTTTTGTTGAAATATGACCTGCAAATACTAAACCTTGGCCTTAGTAACCTCTCCAAACACTGCCCACCTACGTGCAGATGCATCCGGAAAATGTCTCTCCTTGCCACAGTATGTTCGGTGTTGGCTGCAGGCAGATGGCAAAATCCCAGCCCCTCCACACCTTACCTACCTGTATGCTGGGTTGTGTGTGTTGAAGCAAAATGAGAGGTGCCAGCCTAGCGTTTTTTTTCTGGTCTTTGCCAAAGCTGTTCTGTGCTTGTGTAAGGCTAACGAGAGCCTCCGTCCAGATGCTAGTGTGAAGCTCGACAGCTGAGCAAACAGTCACCGTCTTCTCTATAGCATGACATGTTTAAAATGACATGCCCGTCCAAAAAGGAGGAGACCAGCTGAGTTCTGAGGAACAAAATGAGCCAGACATTCATCACCTGATCGGCTTGTTAGAACAGCTTAAAGTTCAACATCCCTTGAATTTGTATTGGCTCTTGGGCTGACAATGTTAGTCTGACTTTGAAGTGAATAAAGAACTTTGTTAAGAGAGTGAAAAGTGAATACAATCTGTATTTTTCTTTCAGCTTCAGTTGTACTTTGTGACTTTGTGTGTATAGAATGTTTGGATCAGACCTTTAAATGTAAGCTTTTCCTACAGTGACCTTTTGCCAAAATAGTTACTGTCTATAAATTGGGAAAATTCCCAGACAGGCAAGAATGGAGTTGACTGAATGGGAGATGGGGGGATTTTCCAGACACTTTCAATAACACAGACAATCTACTCTGGCAGGGAAGCACCTCTGTGACTTCAAATGTAAACCATTTCAATTGGGCTTAATCTTCCCGGTTCGCTGCTTCTTTAAGCTGAGACTCAGTGTTCTGTTTCGCTGTAAATACCCAACATCTGTGCATTAAACAGAGTACACATTGTCTGGAGCCTGTATGTTTTCCAGTACATCATTCAAGACCTTCAATATATATAAAAAGAGTGATTTGTTGGAGATAAACACATCTTTGAGTCAGGTGAAGTATACTGCAAACTCCAGAGTCAATCCAATCTACGCAGGGTTGATTTTCTACCCATCTTTCTTTTGCTGTTTGAAACAGTCTAGTGCTTGCTGCAAAAACACATTTGTCCTTGGTAAAAACATCTTTGAATGGAGATATTATTTGGCGGGTTGTGTCAATCCTCCCACTCAGACAAAATATTCAGTTCTCTTGTAAACGACTGTCTTCTTAGGCAATCCCCAAGGATGTGAATTAAGCTTAATGCAATGCTCTCTGGGCCAGAAAGGAGTTTTTTTTACAGCAGCCAGGAGAGACACTTCTCTCTACTGTACATGAACAAAGGAAGAGATAGTGAGAAAAGGCCTCCATTCATGGTGCTCTGGCTGAGTTGTAGTAGATATGGCATGGCAGTATAAGATCCTGCGGCCTGTGTCTTCACAGCGGACTGTCAGCAAACATGCCGCCAGCGTCTGCAGCCGCCCTGTTTGTCTCTGAGGCCACGATCTGCACGCATCTCTCAGAGTGAAGCGCTTCTTTTCAACAGGACAAGCACCAAATACTGATCCGGTCCTGCACAGCACTCTGATACCTTTTTTCCACTGAGGATTCTTGATTTAATTTTTTTTTAAATGACTAGAATATGCCTTAGATATTTGGGCATTTTCAAAAGAAGAAGCCTGTGGTTATCATTCAAAATATATTTGTTTTCTATAATAACAACTCCCTCTCTCCTTTTCCTCTTTATTGCAATAATTCCAGCATGCCAACATATTACAACCAACAAGGCTTTAGCAATATTAACAGTCTTACATAACAATTGTCAAATGTTTCATTCACTCAACAGCAACAGCACACATTTATAAAACATACTTCACTATGCTACCCTTAATATTCAATATAAAATTTGAAATTTGCCATTTTCTAATCTGACCACGAATAAGTGATATTCTGAATTTGTCCGATTGTCAACTAATCAAAACAGTCAGTGCATTGATCCTACAGCACTAACACACACTGTCCTGCTACTATACATACTCACTAGCTGTTGAATATTAATAATTTAGAAAATGGCTCCTATTTTAGTAATATTTGCTAAATACTCTCAAGCCGATATGTTTAGAAATAACTCTTTTTTGTGACTTCAGTGGTAACCAATGGAGTTAGGGCTAAGAGCCACAGACTCGTAGAGAAGTTACACATTGAGGGTTGACAATAACAAAAAACGGAGTATCTTATGCTTTAAATTAACTGTGAAAAATACTGATGTACACTAACAGTACGAAGCAAGAAAACAAACAAGACAAAGTGGCAACAAAACACATTTCAAGCAATAAACCAGCAATCCAGAAATACATGTATATGTATATGAACACAGTACTTTAGGCCAGAGAATACAAATATTTTGGTCATGATTTAAGGCACATTTGTAGCACAGTAAATCTGATCTGACTAGTTTAATGTACAAAATACGTGTAAACGTTGCATTCATTTCCATTCAATGCAACACAAGACTATAGCAGTTACAATAATACTCGAGCACCAATTGCACTTTTTGTTAGTTAAATATGCTGTACAGTACAGGGAGAGATGTTTGCTGTTAAAACCCTGCAGATAGTACTTGAAAAGGAGGATTTCAACTCCTGAAAAAGAGAAGAAAAAGAAACATTTAAATATGTATGTAAACACACAAAGCTTCATTCAGCATCTCTCAATTGTTGTCCGAATGTTTTGCTATTTTATCTTTTTATTCTAAGTTGATCTGGATAGAGAGAACATCACATGCAGCGTTCATATGAAACAGAAACAGTGGTACGGTACCTTGATACTCGGCAGTTGCGTGTCTGAACATAGATTCCTGTGTATGTGATATCACATCTCACTATGTTGTTGGTGAAGTCTGACTCCTGGACGCTGGCATTGGGGTTCACTGTAACCTGAACATAATCAGAACCAGAAACAGTTTGAGCAGCTCTGCAGGTTTCTTAGTAACGGCCGGTCCACACTACAGCTTCAAAAAAAGCTTGGAGGTGGGCGTGTCTGAAGCTTGGGTATTTTTTGCGAGCACCGCGACCAACAACCTATCACATGAATCTCCCGCCCCCGACATACAAAGCAATAGCAATGTTAAAACAAAGTAAACTGGATATAAAATCCCCAAACAGGCGAAAGCCTACCAGTTTCACCCACTGTCTCTGCCACCTCCCTCCATGCCTGGTTCCTCCGGTTGTATCCCGGTAAGTTAATAGGGACTGGTCATACAAAACCGGGTGATTTGCTACGGCGATAATTAGTTTCTCCTCCGTCTTTTTTTGAAATATAGAAATGAACGGCGGGATATCTCTCCCAGCTTAGACGCGGTTTGATTGGCTAGGGCTTGAGCTGTCAGATTTTCAGAAACGGGATTTGATTGGCTGGCGCTGGCTTCTCCGGCTTCTCCGGCGTCAGAAGTTGAACAATTTTCAACTTTTGAAGCCGGAGACGCCGGAGAAGTTCAGCCAAGCTACCCACAATTCAGTTCGGCGAAAAGCGAGGCAACGTGACGTCACCCCATTCAAAGTGAATGGGCAGACGCGTTAGAAGCTTTTTTTGAAGCTGTAGTGTGGACGGGCCGTAAGAAACATTTTGTGGTTTTGAGAAAAATCCATAAATAACGTTTTTTTTTGGCAGATGATATGATGTTCATGTGACATGTGTTACCTTTAAGATGTAGTTCCCTGGAGGCACATCAGTGATGTCGATCCACTGGCAGTCGATGTTGGCAGCGTAGACGTCATGGCATCCCGGGCTTAAGCCCTGAGAACACAACCGAAACACACTCATTGGCAACTCGTGGCTCTTGAGACGAATTTGACAAGATTTTTCCTACAAGTGCTGCAAATGAGGCACATTTGAGCTTAAGTTATACAAACAGTTCTTTGGAAGAGAAGCTGTTACAAGAAACCAGCGCTGAGCCAGAATCACAGAGCCCAGACAACAGATGAAATAAGTATTCCCAGGTCCTCAGGATGTTTTCATTCTATTTTAATGATGTTCACTGAAGTTCTACTTTAAAACATTTCTCACCAGTGGATCTGCAGTATTTGCCAACAACTCCTAGACAGGATAGTGTGCAACTCTGAGCCTTAGTCAGACACTAGGTTGTGTTTGACTTAGTAAATCAAATTAAAATGACACAGTGGAAACAGTGTCTCTGGAGAAAGTGTGAAAAGCCAGAAAAAACTACTCAAGTGGTTTAATTTGAAGAGAGTGGATTTTCAGGATGAAAAGATTAAAATGTCAAGACTTCAGGATTGGCTAACTCAAGCTTACCCTATAAACTATATTCAGATCAAGAGATAACTACTCAGGTACTCACTACTACCCGTTTATTTTAACAAAAAAAACAAATCAAACATTTCCCATACGGTGAATCTGTGTTATTAACATTCTCCCTGTAAGGTTTGTGATAGGCTGGCAAGTGACTTACTGCCTTCCCGTACTTTGAACCACATAACCATGCATTTTTAAACCTTAAACTTTGCATATATCTAGAGATGGCAGTGAGTGTTTCTAATTCCTTATCACTGATTGAAGATAATAACATTTACGTCACACACTGACACTGTACTGAATAATTGTATGTTACCTGCGTGTGAGATGTACAGGCGTAGCGCCGCCTGAATCCAGGCTCACAGCCCGTGTCCTCCAGACAAAAGCTGGCTTTGTGTCCCTCGGCCACGTTACGTTCAGTGACGATGTCCAGCAGGTCGTAGTTACTGAAGGCGTCCATGCTGTGGTAGTGTCTGAAGGGGTAGAACAAAACACATTAGACCGATCTGAGGGTGTAGCAGGTTCAATCACTCTCATTCTAGGTAAACTCACTGGTGACAGCTGTGCCAGTCCCACTGATATCTGGGCTTGACAGGAAGGAAGTCCGTGGTGCCTTGGTTGATCACTTTCTGGGGGAACCGCAGCAGGACTCTGAAGTCGATGTCTTTTACGCCGGGTGCATAAGCCGACCTTGGATGGATCACAGGAGAAACAGGCATAAGTGCTAATGGCTTGCTGTCAGAGTGCAAACGTTTTATTTTGCCATTGTGCCTAATGCTTTTGGGAAAACCAGTCCAGAACATTAATATATTGACAGGACATCATCTGTTCCATAATAACCCTATCAACAATGCAGTTGTCATGCAACTTTGAAAAGTGATACACACGTAATAGAAAGTTATCCTTAAACAACCAAAGATTTTGCTCAAACAAGTCAAATTAAGGTTCAATGGGCAGCCAAAACCAAGGAAAAGCCAGTGTGTTGAGTGTGTAGGTGTGTGTGTCTGCTTCAGTGTCTACATTCTGGTGAAGTGAATCATTTTGGCACAATAGTTCACCTGGCTAGACAATTCTCCTCGGCTGCACAGCGGAGCGCAAACATCTGCATGCGCTGGATATAAGCACCGGCCTGGATGGCATACGGGTCTGGCACGAGGTCCGGCAGTCCTGAGGAGACGGTTAAAGGGACAAAGGGTTTTGTAATTCTGAGATCTTTATGGTTAGAGTCACTTTATTCACCAAATGTACTCAGGACTTGACTTGGGCCATAAGAAAGAAAGATAAGAGGTTAGAAAAATGTAAATACAATGATTATATACAGTTCAGAATGATAATGCTATGCTACATTCAGGCTATTGTTTGGCAATGTATGCAAATTAAAGCTTAGAATAATTAATTGAAATAGAGTCGGCTGAAAGTAAGAGCAGCTGTTAGTATTTGTTAATTATAAGTGTTTAATATCGCTGAGCTGCCAGACCAGGGTTCAAAGCCCTAATAAGATGTTATCCCTTCTTGTAATTTAGTTGTTTCCTCTACTTGAGTGAGAAATTGATTTAAAATAACACCTGATGATTCAAACGTAAGATTTGGCCATGATCATTTGAATCCATGCAAATAAGAATGCTTTACATGTTCCATGATTATGATACTAAACTTACCATTTTGGAAATATCCTGTACCATAACCTGTGACAGGCGGACGGCGGTTGCGGGCCGATGACCTCCCTCTGGTGGGATATGGGTTGTAGAAAACCGAATTTCTGTGGTTCTTTAATGGGTTTCGAGGGTCGTCGTTAGCCATGATCTCTTCGTTAGCCATGTTCTCTCCGTTAGCATTTGCCTCGTTAGAACCAACCTGACTGAGTGCAGTGGAAGGAGCAGGGGCTTCAGGTACCCTCTCCAGACTGGTTGGATGTGCTGAGATGGATTGATCGGTCTGCGCGTGTTGCCTGGAGACAGCCATCGCCTCTGGCACCGCGCGCAAAGGCTGGTATTGCGCACCGGGCCCCGGATCTCCTCCTCTGGTGTACAGAGCATCCATACGACTTCTCCTCACGGGTAGGTCTCTAAATCTTCCCGGTGCAGAGGCGTTGACGTTATTGGGGTGTACAGGGATTGAGCGCCGCGTGGCCACATAACCTGCAGCTCCGGGAGGGCGCTGATCAGTCCTCACCTGTCTGGACTCAGCCTGTCCGGGTCTGATCGGAGTGGCTCTTCTATGGGCTCCCGGCATTTGGCTCCAGGTGCCATCCCTTCTGCCACTCACATAAACCCTCGACTGGCTTCTGGACCGAACCGGAGCATGGTACTCTGAGCCGGTGCTCATTAAACTATAAACCTGCCCGTTGTTCTCCCACTGGACCCGGTTCCGCCAGGGGACAACTGTGCGCTGCCCAAACATGAGGGGAAGTTGTCCATGGAAAAAGTATAAAAATAAGAGTGACCATTGTGCCATTGCAATTAAACTAGAAAAAAACAAGTCACTCCTGTAAGTTAGTGATCAATAAGACTGTGGTGTGAATTGCACGCGCAGATGTTGCTTTGTGGGAAGTGGATGAAAAGCAGGAGTGCAGCTCTGACACAGAACACCATATCAGTCCTCAGGGGGAGAGCAGAGGAGGGCTGGAGACTTTCTCCTGCTCACTTATCGAATCCCAGTTTCTTACGCAAAGTCAAACTTTCTAGCAAGAAGATTTAACCAATGCCTCTCCGTGGCTTCGTTCTGTTACACAATACTTACACAAGGACGTTTGCTCAGTAAACTTTACGCACAGGTGTTAACTGAAGTCATCTCAATGTAAACGTTCAACCTGGATATTGGCCGGAACCAGTCCGCCCAGTAGAGGAAAATGTAAGCTTATGATCATTTGATTTCACTTAAACATCCCTTCTACTCTTCACTTCAGAATACGAACGAGAAAAACTTATTTGGTATGACTTTAATTATCCATTAGAGTACTTAAACAATTTAAACAAGTGCCACAAGTTCTCAGTTTGTCCACACACAGTACGTAGTCATGAGATGGTAGGTATTTCTTTATTTGTATAAATGTTACTTGTGTGAAAACCTTAGAGCGGCTGCACTGGCTTCATGGCCTCGTGCAGGATTGCTCCTTCACCACGAGGCGGCAGGATGCCTCTGCGTGTCTCCATCCTGCTGAGGAGCAATCTATCATCCAGCATCATCCTGAGAGTCATGGTACAGAAAACCAAACGCTTTTTATTGTTGAGCTCATCCTTCCTGGATTCATGTTAAGTGTCTAGAATATCTGTAGTTTGGTTTCCAGCTATATTAATTTGTTTTGGCAGAAATCCATATTCATTCAAGCAACTTTACTAAAACTATTTTTCCAAAAGGAAAGTACATACATTTTGTTATTCATTCTTAATACAAAGTAGTATTATTATTAATGCCTGAGCTCGACAGAGAGGACTATTTGGATATTTGACTGTAGTTAAAGTATTAATACCAAAGTTTACAAATGTACAAACACTTTTAAAAGCATACTTAAGTAAAGGTAAATAGGTATTAGCGTCAACATATACTTAGTGAAGGTTCCAATATACAATTATATAAATATAGGGAGATGTTTATGTCATGTATATATTGCTTGGTATCTTACACTGTAATTATTAAAACAATTGATAATTATATTTAATTGGTTGATGTGTAAGTCTGTAAATAGTAAAACAGTTCATCAAAAAAGCTGAATAGAGTACAAATGACACTCCTTAATGTGGCAGAGTATAAAGTACAGTAGCATGAAATATAAATATCCCAGTGAAGTCAAAGTAACTGGATGTGTTCAAAGGGGCAGCATGTTGTATGCACTGGGCCATTGAGTGCACAAACAACCTTTTAAACTCAATGTTTTTCCACGAGGCTTCAAAATTGAGATGATTCTGTTTTCAGGTAATAAACTCAGATGGTTTGATATGGGTCACGGATGGGACACACACACAGAGTCAGGCAGAGCTCAGTGTGTGTCACCTCTCTCCTGCTGTGCCGTGGTGTGTGTTTCCTCATCCAAATAGGGCATCAGGACGTTGAGCCTGCATGCTTTTCTATTCTTAGTCAAAGACACCTCCCCCTGCCTGCTCCAAAGTGCAGCACTCCAGATTTATAAGAGCCACAGATCCTCGGCACTGGTTTGGCACAAGACTTCCCGAGCAGGACATGTAACCCACAAAGTTTAGCCAGTAAGTATTAACGTTACATTTAGTCTTTCTTGTGTGTCTGACCTGAAAGTAAACAAATCACAACAAGTGTTGCCACAAAAAACTAATCTTTATTGTGAACTATAGGGTTGCTTGTACATCAAATAAAGTTGTTGGTTGTTTTCATGGTACACAGCAGCAGCAGCAGCAGCAGCAGCAGCAGCAGCAGCAGATCTTTCCCAGAGCGAGACACTAATTCTTTTTACGCTTTGAATATATCTTATCCCATGAATCTAGGTATCCAGGGCTCACAGCTTTGCTTCTTGTGAGTTTAAACGAAGATGATGGTCTTAAAATGGTTTTACCACGAGAAAACATCCACACAAGGAATACACCTGTTTACTTCTCCTGAAGGCCTCACACTGCCAGTCTGAGGAGTTTACAACTAAATGATAAAGCCCGAGGGTTTACCACAAATCAATGCAGGTGAGATGCTGAACAAATGTGTGAAAAAACATGAACATTATTATACTGTTGTCCCTTTATGGTAGCTACTCCTGAAAGTGAGTTTTTAAATAAAACGGATTTAGTGTTTTCTTTCTTTGTTTCTTTCTAACCCGAGTTAAAATAGAAGTGTCTAATAAATGATGAATTATCTGTTTTTTGACGACTGTCGATCATCGGGTTTCTTGTCACACGCGTGTTGCTTAAAGTTAATTAACCTTCACCTAGATCAGCTCTAAGCCTCAGCCTGCTCTATCTGTCTTCACGTTTTGGTTGATCTCCACGTGACAAACTGATGTTTTATATGTGAGCTATTAAAAACCGTCCCGCCATTAGACCCTTTACCCAGATTGACATGTTAATACCTCCTGATGTTAAGAGGTCATCTTGCCCCTTAAGCTTTACTGTGCGTGACTGCAGGATACTTCTGTTTCAACACTTTTTACATGTTTGTAACCAAATATCTGTGCAGACACAGAAAAGGAAGACACAGAGTCAATGTTTGAATGTATTTTTCTTTTAGATGTCGACAGGATAAACTATATGTTTAGTTTGTATTACTTGGTCCAATCCACAGTCAATAAAAAATATTTATATACATGTATGTATATATATATATATTTATTTGATATTAGGTCAGACTTATCCTAAATACTTTTTTCAATTGGCAGAAACCCAATAAAACTAGTTGTAGTTCCTAAAGACTAATATTTGTGAGATTTACTGTAGTTCAAATAATTCTGAGGATTTGTTGCAACGTTCACTAAGCGAGTTGGCAAATAAAAATTTAGCAAACTATTGGCGTCTATTGAGCAAAATGTTTGGACTCCACATAAAAGTGGAAGTATATCTCTTAGCTAAACTACACATTTTCAAGGTGAGTTGACTACTTCAGATTTGAATATCTTGAAGATTTTTCTTCTTCCAGTGCAAAAGAAAATGTTTTTCGAGGCTGTCGTTGAGCTTTTGCTTGTTGTGTACTCCCTCCTCTGCTGGCAGCATGCATGTCATTTATTTCTCTGGTGTGGGTTTTAGGTCAGTGCAGACCGATCAGGACCGAGAGCCAGTTACATAATCACAACTTTGTGACCTTTTAAAAAAGGACTCAATAAGGAACATGGGGCCCACCTGTCACTGTATCTTTAACATAAGCAGTATATAAACTTAGATGGGTCATAAGTTAACACACTTTAATGAGGTAGCAAGCGGCTATAAGTGTTTATTTGTCAACAAATCTTCCTATGGGCAGCCATAAAGTATATATAGAGTGCGTATGGTAAGACATGTAGGTGAAAAGCATAGGGGGAGATGAGGCTTAATAAAAAACATTTTGACAATAAAATAAATAAATAAATAATGCATAATATTAAATGTTCCTTGAATGAAAAATTAAGATTATGGATGTATACAGTTAATAACCAGAACATGACTCCTGCTAACAGCTACATTAGAGTGTGTAAAACCTTTAAGTCATGTTTATATAGGGCTTATACAGTATGTGCTAAATAGGGGGATTTCAGTCACATATGTTTAGTCACAGCGAGGCAGCCATAAATATTCCTGTCATTCCTTCAGTGGTATTACCACAACTGTTCACATGCCTCTGGGTCCTCACTTACTCACACAGGGTCTCTGCACAGCATGTGACAGCCGCTCATCTCCTGTGTCCGCGGCCTCGCCGCCTAAATATGGACGCCGCGGCTGTACTTTCAGGTGACGTGGGAGCATGAGCTTCTCATGTTACCGGGGCCCGGCCCCTGAGTCAGAGCAGGCGGTGAAATGTGGGGTGAGTGTGTGGCAAACTGCAATTGGCTGTACACTCATTAAAAATATTCCCCTGACACCACAGACGCTAAGCCTAAATATAAACTGACGGAGCAGATCTGCTCCAGGCCCACTGCTGGCATGTAAAGACTCCCAGAAACGTATCACAAGACCCCGAACACACCCTCTGAGGCTCTGCCAGAGCATTGTGCAGTGTTCTCACTCACAAGAAAGACAGATTCTGAAAAAGCCTAAATTACACTAAAGATTTATACACGCTCGGACTTTAAATCCCTTGTTGCCTTGGTCGTCACTGCCAGTCAATGTTTTATGACTCAAGCCGCAGATCTGACAGACAACCCTCAAGGTGACCCCATCATTAAGTGGCTTTTGATATTAAAGTATCAATAAAAGGGAGAATGTACGGCCGTGTCTCGCCTCATTTCTGTGCAGACAGTGTTGGCTGAGGGTAAGAGCGATGTGTGTGACTTTAGAAAGAACATTTTCAGAGATGTTTGGACATTTCCGGCAAAAGCAAAAGCACTTTCATCCCATGTGTTGATTAAATTGAGGCCAGTAATTCAAAAAATAACATTTACTGAGCAGACAAAACCGAAATATTTCTTTCTATTATGAGACGCTACAGGCTAGAAAAGAGAAAGGTTACTTCATGTTAATGGATGTGATGTTAACACAGAAGGGAAGCTTTATCAAAGCACTCTGTGGCTCTGACCTTTCTGTGATGTGAAAAGAGAATTCCCCTAACAAGGTTTACAGAAATATAATCAGATATTTCCATTTAGTGCTATGGAGGTGATCAGTTCACATGTTCTTTAACCTTTTACATTACACCATGATTCAATAGTTTTGAGTCTAGAAATTGTGGGAGAAATGTATACGTTAGCCACAAAACTCCCCCAGTAACGTTCACATATGTCACTTTCCAATTCAACATTGGTAAAACAATAATATTATCAAAGTAATTGATGCCACTTAAAAGAGAAGAAAATGCCCTCATACATGGGAAGGGTGTGGCATTATAAATCCATCTCAAGGCAATTTAGTGGATAACTCAAATGTAGCACCTTTGATAAATATAGGCGAATAAAACACTAATTTGTGTTGCTTGTGTCAGGGGATTTGACTACTCGAAAAGCTCCTGGTTATTTAGTTTTTGGTTCAGTCATAGATGATCAAATAGCCTTTTCACATATATATATTTATCTAAAAAGAAGAGATTAAATAAGTTGTAAATTGTTCCTCCTTCCTGTACACTGCAATAGCTCAGCCATTGCGTGTTTCAGGAATACAGTCTGTGTGGATTCGGTTAGCAGGACACTTTTATTGCAACTCTAATCTAATCTGGGTGATAAGAGGTGTCATATGAGCCACAGGATGTTTTCAATCATTATCACACATGTTTTTGATGTGTGTGTGTGTGTGTGTGTGTGTGTGTGTGTGTGTGTGTGTGTGTGAGTGTGTGTGTGTGTGTGTGTGAGTGTGTGTGTGTGTGTGTGAGTGTGTGTGTGAGTGTGAGTGTGAGTGTGAGTGTGTGTGTGAGTGTGTGTTTGTGCGTTCGAAATGAAAACAGGAAACACAAATCGGATTCAGTCGTTTCATTCAGTTACGAGACACAAATCCTTCCTCCCAGTGGGTATTTTATATGTTCACATACAGATCAGTGTTGTGATCCGTCCCTGATGTTAAACACCGGGCCGTCCAGAGGTGGCTTATCTTTAGAAAAAAGTTGCACAGGACCATAAAAACATGGTGCTTAATAACAGGATTAACTATTTACAAATCAGGCTAGAAGTACACACTGCTGTTACACATGTGCTCAAAGTTATATTTACAAGTCTATACACAGCTCCACTGTTATCCTCGGCCTGCTGTAGAGAGAGAGAGAGAGAGAGAGAGAGAGAGAAAGGAGAGGGTTAATAACACTGTCACTGTCACACTGTTGGTGAACATATTAAAGATTATATTTTAAATGTACCTATAAGTTGTTCAGCAGGTCGTTCTGAAAACTTTCATATACTTTGTTGTAGATATCGTCCTTTGATGTCATTCCATCGAGATACGCTGCACAGAAAAATATACATTAGAAATGAATTTGTTGTCAAAAGGTAGCAGATAAAGCTATTTTGTCATCGTCAATATGGAGTACAAGCAAAGTAGGAACATCAAAGGGCGTTGATTTGTTATTTCAGATTTCAGTTTCGGCATACCTATTCTTTCGCAGTTGTCCTCCATTTCTTTCCTGTGTCTCAAGTACATGGGCCAGACGTGGCCGTCGAACAGGCCGGGGGGGTCGGGGAGGGTGTATGTCCTTGTACTGCAGATAGATAACCAATCAAGTCATTTAATAGCCTGTCCAATACTCAAGTAGAATCTGTCAACGTTGCGGTGTTGACGTGTTACCTTCTTCTCTTTTTGCACTCCTCATAAGGAATGGAAATGTAGAAACATTTGTCGTAGATGTCAATTAGAGGCCTGAGGGGGAAGCGAGGCTCAGGTTAGTGAACAGCTAATCAAGGTCAAGACGTCTGTAGGTTACATTTGAGAAGTTGAGTGGAAAACTGATTAAGATGGCTTGCAACTCACTTGTAGTTGTAGATGAGGAACCCCTCCACAATGAGGATATGGATCCCCTCCTCTGAGGTGGATTCAGGGGACATGCTGACGCCGTGGGAGAGGGCAAACTTGACGGGGTTTTCCTGCCAGCCTTTCACGGTGCTAACCATAGCCTCCATGTCGATGGCGTTGATCACTGAACAAAGAGAGGAGAGAAAAGAACAGGTTTCACCACACAAGGAAACTACGCTCTTCACCAATGTGCTGTTACACACATCGGTCAAAGATAGTGAATGTTTGAGGCATTCACAAAGTTTACGGTTACCAAATTGTAAGAAATGTGCAGGAAAGAAAAAGTACATTACTGCATGGTTTTCCTACGCAAAATCCGTTCTTACCATCCCACTGTCTAAAGCCGTCGTCGCCGACTTCTATTTGATCGGGTTTCTGAAATAACAGTCACCAATAAAACATTGCTGCAACCTAGTAAGCAGTCGGAGCTGATCGCACCTGGACAGGACAGGGCAAGGACTCGTCTCCACCAAAAGTAGCACTAAGGGACCATTTTTGGTGCGGTTGAAAATAGTTTTCAGTGTTGCGTTTGCAATATGTTGGTTTCAATACCTTAGGACACAGCGTTCTTAAAATCTTTTAAAACTTTGCAGAAGGGTCGAAACACTTGCTGTGACCTTACATTTACAATAACGTTAGCTAGCTACTTAAGCAAAAAAAACTTAAGCAGGCTATTTTACTTATAAGAATAAATCTTAAGGTTTTTGGATTTAAAATGTGCGATTGTTATGTATTGCTATAGAATAAATAAGTGATATAAGCATGCCATTAATTCTCTTGTAAAATGTTATATGAAATTGGTGATTGAATCTTGAGTTTAATAATTATGCAAAAAGCTGGTTGCAGAACTTGATTGGACAAAGTCTGACTTTAAGTGGGGACGCTCAGCCCTTTCATTGGCTGTCCAGGAGACAATCAGCCAGATGTAACACCAGGCTAGTGTGATGACAGGACTACTGTAAGTCACATTGGAGTTTTTTTTCTGAGCACAAAATGACAAATTCAATCTATCACACGTAATTATTGCATTAACTCAACAATATTACAATAGTTGCTTTAGCTTTACACTAAACACAAAATGACTTAAAGGAGTTTAATTCGGCTTACCTTGAAAAAGTCATCCTGGTGCACCACGCAACAGTTGGGTAATGTCTTTAGTAGTCTATTTGTTAAAGTGGTCTTGCCACCGTTGGTCACTCTGAAAATGTAAAATAATTTCATTAAACACAGATGTGAGTTATCTTCTAGGTTTCAACAATAGACAAGCAGTAGTAGGTAAATAAATGAATGAAGACTTACCCTCCAATGCCGATGATGAACTTCATTTTGGCTTTGTTTGTTTATTGGTCACCTCTGGAATTCAGTAAATAAAAGAAGGGAACCCACCCAAAGCAAACAGACTATGAAAAGCTTCTTGTGAAAACCTTTTCCTTCTCGGTCACAGACGTTCCCCCCTTTTACTACTTCATTGATAGACAATCTCCCTGCCGGACATATAAAGGATTCAGCTGCAGTGTCACAGCCTCCCTGACCAATAGACCTCCTTTCGCTGCAGCCTATAAGCAGCCATGCAGCACCGGGGGGGGGGTTACAGTGGGACCCTTACAGTTGCATGAAAGTAGATCCCAAATATTCCACCTGCTGCAGGGGTCGGAGAACATATAGATACACAGTAAAGACACGGACAAATATTTCTGTCTTTTTGGAAAGAGCCACATGTGGAGTCTCAGACCAAAAGCTACCGGTGATTGAAAGTTTAGAGCTTGTCAAATATTCATTTATTTGAGATACATTTGACTTTTAAACTAAACTAATCACTCAATATCAATTCAAAGACTTTAAATATAAAGTAATGCAAAAATAGAATAAAGTTTGCTCAAAAGTTGTCACCATTAATTTAGGGCGACACCAGAACTATAGTCTCACTTCTTAATTTGTCACTGTTTCAAAATATATTGAGGGCAGTATTTGAATAATAAAACCTGTGTTCATGTGATGGATATTATTCATACCAAACTAACAATGTCAAGTAAAGACATGACTGACTGTTTCTAGGATACAACAAGTGTAAAAGTAGAAGCATCCCCTCAAGTGATTTATACTGTTTGTAAGCAAATAAGTTCACAAGGAAGCAAATTCTACATCCAATTACAATTCACTGTTATATATGTCAGAGTGTAAAAGTAAAACCCTCTCACTGAGACATCTGTATGACAGCTAAGAGAGAAACCTTGTTATTTGTGTTTTCTAGAGGAAGGTTTTCCATGCTTAGACAGCACCAGGCTGAAAACCACCACAGCTATATTTAGTCGGCTATTGTGTGTCTGCCTGCAGCGTCACGCATACTTATGATGCAACCAGCTGGATTGCATGGCCGGCCGCCATGTGACCGCAGTGTCTCGAGTTAATGTCCTCAAATGAATGTCTCGAGTCAAGTCTGATAAAACAGATCCGTCTTATAATCCCTTTGCACACCTCCGGCTGTGTGCAATCTCGTGTCACTATTGTGTCAATAATGTTTTAAAACTCTTATCTCAGTAATAATAAGTGTGTGAGAGGTGAACTTTGAGTCCCAGATAACAGAGCACATGGTTCCATGTTCAGAGTTCACCGCCATGACACTCACAGGGAGGGTCTGTTGACACCATGTGACCATAATATTTCTCTCATATCAAAGTGATTTGCAGCCTTGATGTGGTTTTGTTGGGTCATGTTAGTGAACAGAACATTTTTGCATTCTTGGAAAATGATTTCTGGGCATTTGGAATTATAAAAGTGTCCCGTACAGACTGTAACATTCTGTAGGGCACGAACCAGACCCGTGAAGCATGTGCTGCATACTTTCCCTTTATGACCCGGAAGACACACAATATTCCCTATTCAGTTTAAAATAACTTTCTAAGAGTATGCTCACAGGGATGCTGTCCAATTATTGACATTGCTAATTTAGCAAACAAACAAATGTTCTGTAAAGAATTGTTCATTGTTTTAATATCTGAATGTGTTTATATCGTATTGTTTATAAGGGATTACGTATTGTTATAATACCTTACTCGTAACAAAGGGTCACCTCAGATTGCCCAAATGACCCCTAAGCAGAGCAACAAAGGACTGTCAGGTCACACAAAGAACATAGAGACCCTCATGACTGCCTGTCAGTCTGGATCGACCTGAAATATATTTAGAGGCAATAAAAATATGTAAATATAAGCGATAATGTCCTGTATCAGAAGTCAAGGTTAAGTTTAAGAGATATAGCATGAATAAAAAAGCTTTTTTTAGTTCATTCATTTATTTTTTTACAAACAGTAAATGGCACATTTTCATAAATAACACATTTTTAATGAAACTATCTCTCTTTTAAATATATCTTTTTTATCTGTAACAATGTATATTTTCCATTTGGTAAAAGTATCTTTGAAACATAATGGCGAGTGACTTTAACAGAAACAAATGAGACAGAAGGAAAGAAACAAGCATGCCACCTGGATATCAAACTCTGGGGAACGTGAAGACTGTAATGTTTGCATCAGTAACATCTAGAGTACTGGAGGTCTGAGAAGAACAACAGCATTGCACATTATTTTCCAGTTAACGGCCATTGAACCAAACAATACCCATTCCACTCATATCAATAAACAAAACATGTGTGCACATCTGTGCAAGCACCTTTCTCAAAAATATATACAAGTATTTACAGAGTTAGAAACTATATGTCATGCCTTGTTGGAAGATACAAGTTTTTATTTTTCATTTATAAAGTTGAATTCATGCTTTGAATTAAGCTCCACTTGACATGCATTTTGATTTAGCTTGTAATGCTTTGGAGTTAATTCATTTTTAGTTAGAAGCAAGCATGTCATGGAAAATAATAGTTTGAGAAATGATTGTCTTGTATCTAATGAATCCAGTCAGGAGATTTAAAAACGTTGGTATGGGCGTGCTCCCATTTTATGAGTGAATGTCCCCCATTGGTTCTTCCTTTTAAAGCTCTGTAATACAAATAAACACAATTTCATTATTTTGCTTCTTCCATAACCCGACAGTCTCAAAGACATCTATTGACATGTATGTATCTCTTAATAAAACATTTCCTATATAATCCTTGTTGTGGCAGTGCGTCAGTAAGCATGCACTAAATCTAAATCACTCTTGACATGTTGCCTATATATTTTTCCTCTGCTTCCTCCCCTGGTATTTAGTTTGGAGATGGTGTCCATTCCTGAGATATCAGCCAGTCCCATGTCTGATAGCTGCTTTGATATATGGAAAGGCTGTGTGGACAGTCAGCAGGACAGCACAGCAGGGGGGGGGGGGGGGGTTCTAAAAATAACCCCCCACACCCAGCCTAACCCACCCAGAACCTGCTGCGGCGGGTATGTCCCCCAATTTCAGGACAGGCAGTACGCTGCAGATCAATTTGCCGGACCTGTTGTACAGGCCATTAAAAACAGGATTGATTGGTTGTGTGCATGCTTAAAGAGATCAGCAGCTGTGCTTTATGTAACACGGGTACGAAGGGGAATATGATGTTAGAGGATCACCTAACACTTCTTGGATTCACTAGAAGTCTCAATTTATAGAACTAAAGATGACTTGGCAGAAGAATTATCTGCACTTGATGGTCGACATTAATTAAACAGCATTATTATCGTGCTCTCGGAGAAGGACATGGTTGTTTATTTTATTATTAGAAACGATTATTTATGTGCAAGCAATACCGTTTAGCATTTTCAAAACATGAAGGGGATCCTTGAGCAAGAAACATGTGCATGCTTCAGCTTCCTCCTGGAGCTAGCCATCTATTTTCTGTTTGCGCACACAACACTGCAAACAGTCAAAAATGCCGTTTTTTTACCAACATGACCAACAGTGCAAAATCACAAATAATGTAATTGACAATGCTGTTCGACAAAAAAAATCTTGTCTTATACGTGAACAATTAAATAAGCTGTTCATCTTTTGAAGAGAGGGTTTTAGTAATCTAATCATTTCTGCTGGTGGGCTCTCTTGACTCGGTACGATACTGTAAGTTCCTGGTTTCCCTGATCTGAGAGCTGAACCTTAAGACCTTTATTCAGTGAACCAAAACTCCACACAGGCTATCATCCAGCTTTTCTGTGATTTACTATATCATGTCTCTTATAGGCTCATAAGCATGCGTATGTGCGAGAACATTTCCCAGAGATTAGTTACAGCGGGCTGACATTACAAACCAGCCTGGCTGGAGCAGGTTGGAAAGGCAGTCAACGAGAGCGCTTACCTTAATGTCAGATGTCACGGCCAACCTCGGCTATCATTGACTTTGGCCTGGAAATAACAGATTAAAGCCATGAGTACATTTATATATATTTAGGTGATCCAGCCCATATTAGGTTGCTTTTCTGTTGCCAACCTGTGTTTCGAGGAAGTGGCTTTCACTTGATATAAGAGAATAAACACAGTTTCATTTTGTAGGCTTATACATTGTATTTTCGCATGATGGTAGCTTTCTCATTCTAGGATCTTATCTTACTCAAATAAAGTTGCAATGTATGTAGGTGACATGATACATACAATAATAAATGAACACAGAAGTAAAACATGTTCACTTTATCAGTTTCCATATGGCACTGCACTGCACAGTATGTACTGCAAAATGAGGTCACCTTTCTTTAGCTAGTGTTGGTTTTGTCGGCTGCTGCTCTTGCTCACGTCTGTAAGTAAGACAGGCAATTATTAATGATCCTACTTATATACAGGAAAAATAAGAAATGCATCAAAACTCTTTTTAACAGAATCACGTGACAATTGAATGCTCACCTTTCACTTTGTGATCGTAACTTCTCATCGTCATACCTTTGAGAAATCAGAATAGAAATGTCAACATGCTAAGAAGCTAACATTCCATAGCAGTGTGCTTTTGAAAATCACAAGTTTACTTTGCACTGTATTGCAAAGCCTCCGATTAAACTAAAGTTAACCCACCTATAGTTTGTTTAAAAACAACAATATGAGTTTTTACTCAAATCCTGTCGACACCTGATGTTTGCAACATAACATGTGCACTGCTCTAAGTCAGCATTTACAATATCTTATCTACCAATTTACCGTCTAAGAACAATAACATAAATGCATTACAAAAACTAAATATTAGTGAATTCAATACAGCTTTGCTCAGATGTAGGTCCATCACTGTTCTGTGAGCAGTAGGTATTATTACTGAAAGCATGCAGACATAACACGACCTGTGGCAGCCATGTTTAGTGTGTCAGCAGTGACCCTTGCTGGCTCAGAGTACTCACTGCAGCACACACTCAGGGATCTGCACGTGCTCCATGGGGATGATCTGACTGAGCTCCTCCAGGGTGTGAACGTAGCGGATTTTATCCATGAACTTCACGCTGCAGAAATAAAATCAACAACATGCAATAACTGTCACAATGATCCAATCTCAGTATCTACTTGTATCAATGTCATCCAAGGCGAGTAAGCATAGCTCTTACTCTTTTAGTTCTCTAATTGTTTGAATTTAAAAACAAATGGATTACGTCATGACTCTAATTTATCTTCTTTGTGTTTCTTTCTTTTGTTTAGAAAAGAGCAGATATATAACTCAGAGGAAAGATGGATGGACTACCAAACACAGAGACTGTGTCCTTACCTGATGAAAGGTCTGGAGATGGCCAGGACGGTCCGGATGAACCACGTTGGGTGAGCGATGATGAGACATTTCAGATTCTTTCTCAGTCTGCAAGAGAAATTCACATTTTTATGAAGCTTTCCCAAAATGTTCCCTTGTATATCAATCTCTTAAAGGTGGGGTATGTAATTTTGGAGAAACCAGCTCGAGTGCGCTAGAATTTGAAAATACACAACCGAGAAAAATCTGCCCCTTCCTTCAGACTTCCTTCCAGAGCCCCTCCTCCAACACACACGAACGCGCACATGACCAATGAGGGCACGAGATCAGTTTGTGCACAGATGGAAGGCTGACAGGCAGGTAGGCCATTCAGTTATTTTAGCCGGGCCGGCTCAGATGATTGGTCGTGCTTTTTACAGTACTACGGCTTCCACTGATGAATTTTTTGTATGTATTTATTGTCAAAGCATTTAATATATTAATTGCTATCGGGATGTTAAGAGCATTCCATGCAATATAACAAAAAGTGTTTCCGAAGTGAATTACATACCCTACCTTTAATCAAGCTGTGTCACCTTCAATTTGTGAAGAACATTTATAAAACAAGGCCTTCACGGTGAATAAAGAATTCAAACATTTAGAAATGTTTATAAATTGAAGTATATGGTAGCGGCGTTTAACAACAGCAAACTATATTCAAAAGTCAGTTTTCAATAACTAATCATTCTCATTTATCCAGTCGTATGCTTTATGTGGAAGTGCTTTAATTAAAAAGCAAGGATTCAGTTTTTTTTAAATATAGTTTTGTTTTCTTACTTCCTATCAATCATCTGGTAGCATCTCTTCAGCCAGCTGATGCCGGGCATCTTCCTGCGAGGAGTGGCTCCGTTCAGGTAAATGATCATGTAATCTTCTGCCACCAGCAGCTCCAGGCTGCTCACAACGTACCTGAGGGCAGAGCAAACCACTCAGATCCGACTCAAACTGTGCATTAACGTCTGGAATTGAAAAAACTTGACCTGAAATCATTCCAATTTTCACAAAGTAGCGTTTTTTTTAAGCCAAAACAAGTCTTCATCTTTCATTTCTAGCTTCTGATCTTTATAACGATCTTAAATATTTGCATATTCCCTAGAAATGTTCTCCAGTCCTATCCTTGGATCAACTATACAGTAACAAAGAGAATAAAGTAGAAGAAGGATGCTTTCAAAAGGCTCAGTATGCTAATGAGGAAGTCCCCTACGAGAGCAGAATGGATCTTACAGGAAGAGATTCTCCATGATGTACGTGTAGTCCTCACAGCCGCTGTCAGGAAGGTTGCAGGCTGCAAACACGATGATGGCATTCAGACCCTCTCCATAATATCCTGAGAGGATAGATAGACGTTCATTATCATGGCTGGTGTATTGGCAGAGTATGACATTATCATGGAGGGTAAAAACATGCCAAATATGTCCTTTTAGTATTGTTCTTTCAAAACCAAAAGCGCACACATTCAAACAAACACTCAGATATTAATAAAATAATTCAAGCACTCCGTATTTAACTCACCTCCATGTGTGACCACCCTCAGGTACGGTCTGATGACCTGCATGTCAATCCGCTGCTCCTGATCACCGATGATCACTGTTCGCCACAGACGGCCAGATGAGTCTCTCTCCTCGTCACTTTCGCCTGGAAGACGCTTTGCAGTGGCCACAGGAGTGTCATCTGGACACAAGGTGAAGACAAAGGTTTGATTGTTTAACCTTACTTCGCCAGCGTGCATCCCTTGACCTTAAAAAATATGTTTTACTTCCTCAATAGTGATTATGTTAAGTTGTCAATTTTCTATAATTCCTGTCCCGACCTTCCCACTCCAGCTCGTTGCCGTTGTTGAACTCGAGCGAGTCCGTCTCATCAGGAGTCTCCATGTCGTCTACGTTGATGTCCAGGTCGTCGGGTGTTTCCAGAAACTCATCAGAGAGCACGGAGCCCTCGCTCTGATCCAGGGACAGGTTCATGTCGGGGGCGACCAGCGTGCGGCGCTTACGCTGAGCCATGGTCTCGCCCACATTTAGAGTGGTGGGATGATCTGGACAGACGCGCCATGAAAGTTTAGACACAGTACATCTTTAAAAAATATATATATATATTTAGTGAATGATGTGTATATACTCCACTTACTGGTTCTGTTGTCAGTGAGGCCATCTCCATCCTCTGGTAGTGGCCTGCAGGGACAGGTATGAACAATCAACAAAAATACAATGACATGGAAACACTATAAATAGAAATAAAATGACATATTTATGAAATATATTTGAGCTTTGGCCTTTTGTTTTTCTCTTATGTAGTCAACAACTGTCCTGATGTTTTTTTTAATTGCTGGTTATAAGCATCAACATTTACATTAAATGAATTGCTACATGTTTAATAAAAACCTGAAATGATTTATAAAGCATGAGAAATCGTTCCTAGCAATTCCTCCCTCTTCTCTTTTGTTTTTGGAGTGGCGCTATTGTTCATTAACAATGGTGTGTACGGGAATCAATATGTGTTGAGTGAGAAAGCAACATCTGTAATTACCAACTCCCCCTTCGACATTATAATAAGATAGCTGGGGCACAAGAGGGCTAGATTACAGTAGATAGCCCTCGTACACACACCAACACACACACAGACACACAGAGAGAGAAAGACACAGACATGCATGCAACGCCCTAAAACAGCACAAGTACAGGCGAGTTGATGGAGCTTTTGGCATAATTGCTGTTATTAAGTTGTCGCTGTGTGTTGTAGCTTTGTACGTTTACATCATCAACAGACATTCAAGACAGTGGGAAGTAGAACATTGTGCATTGGAAAAGCCCTTTAAGATCGTTGTACAATGTTGCTCTTACGTTTAAACAGTCTACATATGTATTGTTATACACACTCATTATTCCTCTTCTCATTTCTAATGAAATCATTAGTATCGTATAAGCTTTCACAAGCTGAGCTACCAGGATACCATTGTTATATTATTAAATAGTTGTAATACTAAGACAACTTCTTACAGAAACCTATCAAATAATCTGATAAACTATGTACAAATATGTTTGTGAATACACTGGATGTCCTTTCCCCTACTTCTATTTCATATCCACATTTCCTCAGCTGTAGAAATGGGGCTTGCAGTTAAAACAGTGCTTGCTTGACTTTTTTTTCCATTGCTGGACACAGTGACGTGTTTAATTTGTCCTTTTTTCCCCTCTGTGCTAGTTTCTAGTTTGTTCACCAACATGACGCATTATAATCACATAACAGATAACGGCTACATCAAGGAAAGAACACACCTGGTGCCTTTCACCATTGAACACACGCCAGTAACTCTGCATCACACACACACACACACACACACACACACACACACACACCCACACAACACACACACACACACACACACACACACACACACCTGGGGAAGTCTTCATCCTGCCACTCGTCCTTGACCTCCATGCTGTCCATGCGTAGAGTGGCTTCTGCTGTACCCATCCTCTGCAAAGGAGGACGGGCTTCAGCTCACTGTGGTTGAACAACAAATGAAGCAGACTTATTCAGTAGGAAACCAAGAGTTAAAGAGTGTTGCTGTGTTAAAGGGGAACTCCACCCATTTTACGCAACCCTGAAGATTAAAGCAGGATTATGAATTTTGGTTTGAGAATTATAATTGAGACTAGCTTGCGACAGACGGACAGACAGAGTTACAAACTGAAGGTGTGGAGATGGAAAGACCTGGATGTTGACCATGCAGGGAGGGTTGAATGAAAGAAACTATGTAATTTCATTGTGGGCATAATTGAGGTTTCTTTTGGTTCAAAGAAATACACTACAATACAAAAAAGTAGTCCTATTCACAATACCAGTGTACCGTAGCTTTTAGGAGCAATCATCAAGTAGTCTAGACTGCAGCTAGAAAACATAACATGGGTGTACAAAATCCAACCTTACAAAACCACAAACGTTATCCTTTCCTAACAAGCATGACACATAGCAATTGCGAGATCCAAAAAGCAAGAGACTTCAAACACTGAGGCTATCTCTCATGGGTAAATATTGTACGATGATGCCATTGTGATACAACATTGGCTAAAATGAGTCCCAGTGGGTTTCCTTTCCCTACATCACGGGGGAATGGAGACCAAAATAAAACACCACATTGCTCATACAGCACCTCAGGGACATACAAGCGAATCATACAAGTTAGTAGTCATCTCAACTTCCATATTTTACATAACCAGAGCAGAAAAGCCTCCTTCCAGTGCTACATGTCCATTTCTTGGTATGTGAAGTAAAGCTTTACTGTTTGTTTCTGATTTTGCAGGATGTCGTACGAGGATCAGTCATGCACAGAGTAAACATCATGTGTCAGAATGTGCCAATGGGGGAGGAGTGTTCTTCCTACATAAAAGTCCCGTTCAGAGTTCATGCTGCAGCAGACGTTAACACAGTCCATTTGTCCATTGGGATGGCACTGATGTGCTATAGTGAGACACACTGGAAAGAGTGGACTAAAAGGCTCAGGCCCTCAGGCTACATGCTGCTGGAGCTGCTGTGTTGTCACTGGAGTCTCTAAACAACAGAGGTGTTTACACTGACTGTACTATCCCATCAAAAGTTGCAGTGTTTGATATGAGCTTGATAGGGAAATCCTTGAAAGCCCCTTTTATTAAGATCCTTCTGGTTGAATCTCACTTTAAACTGACTTCCTTTGTTCTCACACAACAACAAAAAATTAGTTTCCCTGCTAAATAAAGAGTGAAAGAGGGGTGTGAGCTGAGTCGTGCACATTTCACACGGAAACAGCAGGTCAGTGCGTGTGGTGTGTTGTCCACGCAGATGCCTCTCGTAAAGGCTCAGCTGCTCATACAGTGAACTGCTGATTGATGGACAGTAGACACACAGTAATGGTGTATAGCACGTGTTTGTTAGGGATTTGAGTCCAGATGGCAGGGCAGCCTAAACAATAACTTGTTCAGCTTTTCACTGCGTTGTGCCTATCCAAACAAACTCACACACTCAAGAGAAAGAAGCTGTACTCAGTCAATATCTTACTTTGACATACAGTAAGACACATGTAAGTGAAGCAGTAGAGCTTTCACTTGAATAGAACATATCGTTATTACTTCCTCCTCTGAATTATGATAACATTCACATGGCCTACTGTTTGGAGATAGGCATCAGTAGAGCCGCTGATAAAAGGAAAGTTCAGTTCTTTCCCAACTTGTTTGATTACAAATTACAGACGAGATAATCCCTGAATATTTAGCTTAAAATGAAATCAAATAAGAATGTCTTTAATACACTTAAAATGTAGGACAGATAAAACACATTTGGATATCATTTAACAAGAATTTGAACTCCTGACAATAGAGTTCATCTTCTTCATCAGGACTGAATGGCATTGGCTTGAGCAGATTAAATGCTGATTGGCACACAAAAAGTACGATGCCACCTTTTTCCAAATGAATGGTGTCACAGACAAACATATATTATGCAAATATAACAACTGTTGTGAAATAAAAGCAATCTGTTAAGATTAGGCAGGTATCAAGATAAAGAAGCTGATGGAGAATTTACTTTTATAGGGCCATCAAGTTCTTGTGGGAGGAGAAAAGCTTTTCTGTCACGACTGTGATCCATTCTATATCTGAGTCACCATCTCAGTAATTTGACTCACAAGCAGTCGCAGAAAGAATACATTAAATGTCACTGAATTAAAATCAATCATCAGGTTAAAGTCAGGGTACTCACATACTGGGATAAGGATAACTTCCTCTTTGCCGTTAGGAGCGGCTGATCTGTTTTCAGAATCTCCTCTTTATTTCCTTCCTCCTCCTTAAATCTGCCTGAGCAGAATGAGGGTCATCATTGTTTACATCTGCATGTGGGACACTCGTGCTCAGGATCTGGGCTGCAGGACGTTTCTTGCTGTTCACTGATGCCTTTGATGGAGGCTGAGAGAGAAGTCGTATCCTCCTGTAGGGAGAACGGTTAACAGAATGGGATCATCACACAGTTTCATCTCTTTTCAGTCAGAAGCCATGCTGCTTTTTGGACAAAAGATAATCCTCGTCCTTCGCTTTCAGCCCTTCTGACGATGATCACTCTATTCCTCTTCCTCGCATTCATTTCCGAGTCTCTGCTGAATCCCCCTCCTCCCTCTACCAACACTAATGCCCCCTCCCCAGGCTCTAATCCTGATGTGATGATGTCACCCGTATGTGTTGTGGTGGTTATGTAATCACACCTGCCTACCTTCTCTTGGATTCTCCCGGGGCTACTGGGAGTCCGGATCAGCTGTTCTCCTTCTCCTCACGTTCAGTACATTTTGCATCCATGATGTAACATGTTTCTATCCTCCTGCGAGCTGGTAAAGATGGACGTTTCTACTTCACTGCTGTTCCCTGGCAACAGCATCTTCCTCCTTCACACACACGCAGTTTCTCTCTCTTGATTTTTCTCCCCATCACTTTTAAGCTCTCTCACTCTTGATAAACCCCTCCTCCACATACATTCCCCTCCTTCTCTGTTGCTCCCTAACGCTTACACCCCTCCCTCCCTCTCCCTTCTCTCTTCACAGCTGCACTCAGCTCTGGGCCATGTCAGTTACACAGAGGGATCACTCTCTGGCATTGCACTCATCACCCTCTGGGGGCAGACACAGTTTCCTATTCTTCTCCCGCCATTGGCTGCTTGGCAGAAATAAAATGCATTTTGGGTTTGTTGCAGTTTCTATTAATAACGCTACTTTGCACACTGAAATACCGCTACATGACCAGACTTGTGACTAAACACATGTATTTCCCTACAGAGCCAGTACTGTTGGGAGATGCTGAAAATACAGCAGCATTGGGTGGTTAAAACCAAAACCACATTGTTTAAAGAACTCAATTGAATATATAATTTGTCATGTTTTGTCTTTGGTACTTTGCTATTTGAAGATCTTTCAAATCTTTTTGACAAGACAATGAGGGGAATTTAATGTACACTCCTGTAGCTTTTTGCCAAAAATAATATGCTTTAGTTGCAGGACAATTCTATATTGTGTGTTTTTCATAAAGGGCTGTAACATAAAGTAATATTGAATATGTATTTATATTCAGTGTCCATGTGAAACTGGGTCACTAATAATTATATTTGTCCTGCGTGTTGACAGTCCTGCCACCAGATGGTGGTAGAGTGTTCCCCTTGAAAGAAACCTCAAGAAAAGAATAGTGAGCTGGCCTACTCATTTGTGTAAGAAAAAATAAATTGGACTGACCTCTTGATGAAGTCCCAAAGGCAGGGGTAAGAGCCTGGAGTAGAACAAGTGTAAACCTGAAGGAATTCTTATGTTTGACCATGAAATAGGTGAGCCCAGCTGACCCAGAAAGCGATGCAGGTTCTGGTCCAGGCTCTCGTCATCTCACGCCTAGACTACTGCAACTGAACTCCCTCCTGGCTGGCCTACCTGCATGTGCCATCTGACCTCTGCAGCTCATCCAGAATGCAGCGGCTCGGCTGGTCTTCAACCTTCCTAAATTCTCCCACACCACGCCGCTCCTCCGTTCCCTTCACTGGCTTCCGGTAACTGCTAGAATCCACTTCAAGACACTGGTACTTGCGTACCATGCTGCGAATGGATCTGGCCCTTCCTAGTACATCCAGGACATGGTTAAACTGTACACCCCAGCACGTGCACTTCGCTCTGCATCAGCCAAACAGCTCGCTGCACCCGCATTGCGAGGGGGACCCAAGTTCCCATCAGCAAAAACACGTGGGTTTGCTATCCTGGCTCCAAAATGGTGGAATGAGCTCCCCATTGACATCAGGACAGCAGAAAGCATCTTCCGGCACAGACTGAAAACTCATCTCTTTCGACTCCACTTCGAGCGATAGAATTATTAACAAAGCACTTATATACTAACAAAGGACTGGATTATCTAAAGCCAGTTGAGTAGCACTTGAAATGTTTTAACTCTATGAAACCTGATGTACTTATATGATTCTGTTTGCTTCAAGTTTGTATTTTGTTGGTCGAACGCACTTATTGTAAGTCGCTTTGGATAAAAGCGTCAGCTAAATGCAATGTAATGTAATGGGAAAGGTGAGGAGGCTGTGGATTAGGAGGTTTTTACCAGGATGAAGCCAAAAACCACAGAGAAGCCCAATTGACCCAAAATATTAACTTTGTCAACAGTTCCTAGCACTGGTACTGTGTCATTTAAAGGTTTACCAGGAATGTTGTTAAGACTATAGGTCCAGGACATATAGACAATGTTACAACAATAATGACGAGAAGGCAGATGACATATTTAAGCAACCTAATGGACCTGGGGTTAGACAAACATTTGAAAAGTATCTCGCTGGTTTACAGGTCTAAGTCAGCAAATATGAAAACAAAACAGTAAAATAGTTACAGTATGAATACAGAAAAAAAGGACATTGTAGATCTTAGCTTTCTGAAACAAGCATCCACTAGGGAATATGTATATACAAATAAAAATCACTGAGTAGATATTTTAACATGAAGTTGTAACAATACGTTTGTGTAATTTTTGCATAGAAAAAGTTGTCAAGTTTCATTGGAAGAATATAATACACACAGTATTAGATCTAGATAAAAGAAATACAGTCTGCAAGGCCTCTGCATCACCACTAGAGGACACTGAGGAGGTAACGGATGCTTTCCCTGGTTTGAACAGCACAGCTAGTTAGCTTTTTCTGAAGGATCTCCAGATCTTTGAGAAGGGGGCATAGCATAACAAAGATGGGGGTTATAAAGAACTTTTTTGGTGAAACATTTGTACCTTTGGGGTGAGCGTATCTGTTATTCAGTATGTGTCCTATGGGACTGAAGTCAATCACATGACTGGCCTTAGATCAGGAATAGTACACTTACAATTACTCTTAAAGTTGGAAATGTTGGCCAATGTCCACATGACAGGAGTAATTTAAACAGATCTTCTGTTATAAGGTGGTCTTAAAAATACTGAGTCTTAGGAAGACAATATATGGCAACAGTAACGAACAGTACGGCTGATCAGGGAGTTTTTAATTATCTTACAGCTTCTTGAATCCCAAATCCACTGGCAACATAGGTCCCATCAGGACATGACAATAATCCACAAAATATCCTTTAACAAGGGTATACTGTGCTTCATGAAGGACCGTACAGGATTCAACTGAGACAGATATTAAACAATGTCAATTAACTCCTAAAAGTTCAGACATATTTGCTAAATAAAGAATAATTAACATTGGAGTTTAGTAAAAATAAAGGTGTTGGCTGTTGGGTGCTTTTAACATGAACAATAAGATTTTTTTAAAATGTGTATAGGATTGTGAAGCTTCCTTTTACAACTAGTTATTACAGATGTTTGCAATTCAGATACATTTATGATGTTCCTGCTGACATTTAGACATTGAAAATTAAGAAATGAAGACATAAGAGCATGTGTTTATTGTAATATATCTGCTAGACAGCCGTGGCCTACATCTTAAGTGTCTATCCTGCTGCATCTTGTTGACAAGATAAAGACTTTCCATTGACTGTAGGCTTCCAATTATGAGCTAAGCTCTTCAGCCGTTTTACTCCAGCCACAAATTATTGATACAGTCTAATCATCTTCACACAAAATAGCCAAGATTTCAGTTTTGGAAATGTGTAAACAAGGTGTTCATTTTGATAATTTGTATATGTTGGATTTTAGTGTTCCACTTCTTCCTTTCACTATTCCCGGCTTCCCTTGTACCTAGGACTGAGTAACATATTTTTAAATTAAGCTACAGTGTTCCATGTGAATCAAATATGTTACCAAAGGGGATGATAACTTTTTTAGTGTGTGTCACTGAAAGCACTTTAAACCACAGCTGTATTATTTTTTTGGAAAAAAGTGACCATAAGTTATTTGCGGTTGTTTCATACAGGAGTCTTGAACAGACTGTAAAGCGGTCTATCGGAGACAGTGGCGGTTCTAGACCAATTTGACTGGGGGGGCCAGGCTGGGGCCAGATATTTTCTGAGAGGGGCACAATAAATGCAGGACGAAAAAGACAAAGGCAGTATGAAGTAATTGCGCATAAGAAAACAATGCAATACAGTTATTGGTATTTGTTTCAGTACACATCATGATATGCTTACCTTTAACCTTTGTGTGCTGTTTGGGTCTGTGGGACCCGTTTTCAGTGTTTACTAAAAGAAAATGTATGCAATTTAATTATTTGAAACTGCTTTATTTGGGGGTGGGCCTAACCTTCTGTAGGGGGGTCCCCCCCGGACCCCCCTACAGAAGGTTAGGCCCATGCAGCCCCGGGAAGATTTGTTTTCTGGTGCACTTTGAGCACAAAATGAATGTATGGATACAGCTCTCGACACTCATGAAAGAGAGCTGTATACTTTTCAATAATCCACACATCTTTAGAATATGATCACAACCAATAACAAATCATTTAAACTTGTTTATTCTTATCTTATGTTACCTATAGTTAGTATTCTTTCTTTTTATTTATGCATATTTTACTAATCACTCCCCTTTCAAACTGTTTTTTTTTTTACTGTCCTATAGTATACATTGGAATGATTTCTTTATTTTTACAACACATTAAATAGATAAAAGGTGTGCTCTCTCTAGCTCTCTCTCTCTGTCTCGCTCGCTCACAGAGGCTGTGTGCTCCTCCGTGGCGATGGCGGCTTGCGTTAAAAAAACAAAAACTATTTTTTTTTAAAAGTGGGGGCTATTGAGGGCTTGCGAGATACCGGTAGCTTGTGATCGACGTGTTGGAGACCCCTGCTCTAATGGGTCAGACTAGAATGACAAATATCATTACTTCCGCCTATTCCGTCAGCCAAGAAATTGTTTAATCATAAACTTTTTTATTTTAAATTTTTAGGGGGGCCACAGGGGGGTCCAAAGTCAGTGTTAGGGGGGCACTGGCCCCCCTAGAACCGCCCCTGATAGGAGATATGACCTTCATATTCCATCAAGCAGGGATTAACAGGTGTGATTAGTTCTACTTAAAGTGGGCTCCCACTCATGTGTGTCTCAGAGACTCAGATATTAACTCGGATAAACAAAACGCCTTTCAGGGCTCAACATTATAAATGGCCCGCTGGCCTGGAGGCACTATTTATTAGACACCCCGTCCCCGGGCCAGCATAACGTACTTTCCACTTGCCCGCTCGGGCCACTAAAAATATTGCTTAAAAACAAAAAATGGGTCCTGTGGTATTGGTATTTTGACTAGCAAATTTGTTTCGTTTATTAATGCTACAACATAGCGTTTCGTGAGGTGGTTGTCGTTGTTGGATGAAAAGCAAACAGCTGTGTTTGCTGCGGAGCGCAGCGCGAGCAGTCTCCCGTGCTCCTTCACTACAGACTTTAGCGCCACCTAACCATTCGCCAAAATGTTTTTAATACCAGCGGTAACCGGACAAGCACCGGACAAGCGGCGGGCAAAAAACAATCTTCAAATAAAAGAATGTCACCGGAGGAGTTAAAGGAGAGTGACAGGGAGTGTGAGAAGAAGAGGGAGAGAAAGTTTCAGCCAGCTTGATCAATAGGCGCGTTCACACCAAGTACTTTTCCCACAAAGGTTCCTGAGAACACTTTAGTTCTCATGAACTAAGTACAGATCGCGTACACACCGGAAATTTGTTCCAGGGGAAGGATTAGGCAAATGAAGCCGCTGACGTCACTTCTTCTTCTTCTGCTTTGGGTTTACTGGCAGGTCGCAAACAACTTCACGGCGTATACTGCCGCCCAAAATCCCCGGCTGGAAGTCCCCGGAGTTGGGGAAGGCTTCAGTAGAAGCTGCTGGGACTCCCAGCAGCTTCTACTGAAGCCTTCCGAGTAAATCGCCAGAACGCCGACACCTCCTCATCTCCACTGCTCCCATGTTTTATTTTGTGTTGTCATAAGTTAGTCTCTCTGCGTTTCTGCGCTGGGCTAATGCTAATGCTAATAATGCAATGCGAGGATAATAAAATGGCGGCTTCACAAAAGTTTTTGGGAGTTTGACGGGGCGTGGTTTGCATTCCGCCCAGCCAATCAGACACAGGAACCTTTTTCTCCCACGAAAGTCCCTGCTCTCTAGCAGGGACTGAAAAGGGGGTAAAAAAGGTTCTCTAGAACTAATTTAGTTCCTGGGACTTTTTGGTGTGAACGCAACTAAATCGTAGTTCTCAGGAACCTTTGTGGGAAAAGTACTTGGTGTGAACGCGCCAATGGAGTTGGCTTCTATAGAGTGATGCAGTGACGCGTCCTAAAACCCTTTTATAATTTTCGAATCATAAATCTATCGATTAGATTTATGATTCGAAAATTATAAAAGTAGGGTAGACATGTGGATATTATCCGGCTGAACAATACGTGCATTTATCCAACAGGTTCGTTTTCCACAGACCTTATTTCGAGCTATTTTTCAAAATTCTATGGAGAAATCCCATTGCCTTTTTGTCTTGGGAACCCATGTGCAGCTTACTTCCGGGTTTTAGGACGCGTCACTGCACCACTCTATATGATGCCAATATAAACAAGGTATTTTGTCGGCTCTGTACATCAATGCCGACCTATGCTGACAAGTAAGTGTAGAGTAGAACATATAAAAGGTATTCGCTATAGGGGAATAGTCCCAGAAGTTTAGGATAATGAAGGTTCTAATCTAATCTATGACATGCCATTACATTTCTAACTCCTGATAATGACAGGAAGGCAGAAAGCAACTAGAAAATGCATTTGCTGTAAACTGTGAACATTTGTGGCTGAATTTAGCTGAAAATGCAGAACAAGCTGAATATGTTATTAGCTGAATGGTAGCTGCTTTTAGCTACAAAAACCAAGTAAGTGTGTTGCTGAACTTAGCGGAGAAATACAGAAAAGTGAAATGATTTGAATCAAATTGTTACAGCTCAAATGCATTGAAGACTTTGTTGAAAACTTGAAAGTGAAATGTTAAACTGGAAGAGTAGGAAAAATAGTGAAGAAGCTTAATATTGAAAAGAAAAGGTTTAAAAAAGGTATAAACAACAACATGTATAGCCTCAATGTCCTGAAATAGCTGAATAAGTTAATAGTTGAATAGTTTGTGCAGCTTAGGAGTTATATATCAGATGTACGTAGTAGTATAAGTTCAAGTAGCATTACATCTAGGGCTTTTCTTTTGAAGGGGTGTGTGGTTTTGGAGAGTGTAAGGTGTAGAAAAACTAAATGAGATGTCTGACATCAATCAATGGGAGGTTCCCCCATGCATAAAAACAATGGTTAGGTGGGCAAAGGCCTGAGTGTGTGAGTGTGTGTGAGTGTGAGTGTGAGTGTGTGTGTGTGTGTGTGTGTGTGTGTGTGTGTGTGTGTCTTAGCCAGTTTGAACTTGATTGCCCGTGTGGACATGTGTGATGCATGTGTGACATCAACGGATGCGAGCAAAGCTTATAAGGTAGCTTTAGGTAGGGATTGAATTCCTTGGGACTCAAATTAGCCAAAGAAGAAGATTAGGCTCTGTGTGTAAAAACTTGTCAGGGCTCGATTTCAAGAAGCCACCATTAAACACACCTCTTACCCAGTGTGGTTTAAAACAATAATTATTTAATCACCTTACATCCTCAAGTAATGCTTGTGTAAGGTGTCTTCAATTAAGTAAACAGAAACATTGTAATGAAATCAAGGTCTAATTATCAAACTGAAAGTCAGCCTGCTAAGACATGTCAGTTAATTATTTAAAGTCAAGTGGCATTTATTGATCACAGAACTGTATTTAAAGATGATTTAAACTACATCTTGGTAGAGAGTAAAGTAAATATAATAAATAAATGACTGTTAAAACAAGTGATTTATGTATTAGGCTATTTACAATAAGCTACAATTCCTTTGTTTTTTTATCTATGACATCGACAGTATCTAGCAACTTCGTCACAGTATCATTTAAGCTAAAGATCGCCTTCGTGTTAAGATGCTAAGGCAATGACGTGCAGAAATGATGCCTTTGCCAAACCATCAAATGACCATGGTCGTGTGCCAAGCTGTGGCTCTTGGTAAAGATAATCTTATTAAAAGAGGTTCAGGGCATAAGCAGACCACCCTTAAATAGACAAGTTCAAAGCTAGTATCAATATGAAGTCTGCCCTATACTGTTGTACTGATGAAAGAGATTACTGCAGATCAATTTACAGAAATGAGCTTATAACCCAAATGACGTTAGTTTAGTTTATCCAGGCCAGGAGTTCAATCTGGATTGAGGAAGTGAACAAAGCAATTAAAAATAAACAAATGACCATTTATTTTCTTTGTCTGGCTTATTATAAAAGGTCTGACTCAGATGTGACCTGTATCTTATCCTTAATGAATTAAGTCAACCCTTCCCCTAACGCTAACCAGGGCAAAGGATTTAAACTAGCCTAAACAAAATGATTAACCCAAACCTAACGATGCTAACAGGACCTTACATTAACCAAAGTAATTCAACTTTATATCAACATAGGAAACACTGACCGTAAATGTAACAGGAGTGGTTCAAAGGCAAAAGTCACAGATATGCTGTCAACATTTGAATTTGAATTTGTTGAAACTTATATTATACATTATGTCATACATACCCGATACAACTATGGAGTAATGTTGGTTATGAACTCTCCAAGATTTTAATATAAATATCAGTTTCCATTTGTTTAGCTTCTCCTCAGTAAAAAGAACATTCATTTTTGCATTTGCAACTTTTCCAAGTTTTAAATGTTGACCTTTTTTTGAAGGACTTTCACTCTGTCAAGGAAAATAAGGGGATGTTTTGTCAAATTATTGCCTGTGTAGGAGATGGCAATACTACAGCTCCTTACATTAACCAAAGTAATTTAACTTTATATCAACATAGGAAACACTGACCGTAAATGTAACAGGAGTGGTTCAAAGGCAAGTCACAGATATGCTGTCAAAATTTGAATTTGAAGAAACATTATATTTTACATTATGTCATACATACCCGATACAACTATGGAGTAATGTTGGTTATGAACTCTCCAAGATTTTAATATAAATATCAGTTTCCATTTGTTTAGCTTCTCCTCAGTAAAAAGAACATTCATTTTGCAACCTTTCCAAGTTTTAAATGTTGGACTTTCACTCTGTCAAGGAAAATAAGGGGATGTTTTGTCAAATTCTTGCCAGGGGGTGTAGGAGATGGCAATACTACAGCTCCTTCCTTTAAGCAGTAGCAGGAGTGTACTAGGTTTGTTAAAGCACTGGGTTTTTAACAACCTGCTTTCAGTTGTAAAATGACTACCCACAAGGCCAATTGTTGTGATCACTTGAGCTTTGTTAATACACAGTTAGGATAAAGTACAAGTACAATGAAAAAGTTTAATCAGCACCAGTTTTGTAAACGGGGAGGAACTCAATTCTCACCGATCCACCCAAGGGACAATTCCCAAAATACCAAAAGTACAATGTAAGTCTTTGATTGGGCTATTAACATAATGTTCATCTGATGGACTCTGATCAGGATTTCCTGCTGTGAAATGTTTTCCCTGCTAACAACATTACTCGAACGTGGTAATGCTGCTGCTGATAAGACACCACTCTTTAAAGAAAGCTTTGCTCAAAGCCACCTGTTTCTTTGTCTACCCTTTAACCTTTTAATACACTGTCCTTATGCTAGGACACATTGTTTGGGCTTAGGCATCTTGAACACTGGACAACGTTTGCAACACATTCAAATGTACAATAAAATGGATTGTAAATATAAAAAGAACTGTTTAACTGAAGAGTAATATTCCATTTTTATTTATCCTGTATTATTTATTGTTCTTTTAGTATTTCTAAATGTTTTTAATGTATTTATTTGTTGTGTATTTGTGAAAATGTTGTTTTTGTATCCATTAATTGTATCTGTTATTATTGTTTATCTTTTAATACAGTAAGTTATTTCATTAAATTTTTTCTGATGCTTGCATTTTATTTACTTATTGACCCTGTTTTTTTACAGTAAAATGTATTTATGTATTTCATTGTTAGGAAGCAGCCACTTGGTGGAGGCTAATGGGGATCCAAATGATGACATTCAGGCATCACTATCTTTCTAAACATGATTCTGTCACAAAAGGTTCCTCACATATTTGTTTTAAAGATAAACTTGTCTACTTCATTTATTAATTTAATACAGTCCACAACATTTTGGTTTCACAAATATGTGTAATGCGTCCGTCTTTACTATTTTAAGTCTTCTGCGAATGCTCAAGACACTGCAACTGTTCAGATGGCTGGAGCTGACATTGACCTACCAGGGAAGCATTAACCTGGTCAAGAAAGGTCCTAATCTGGATGAGTGGAGGCAGGGTTAACTCCTCTGATGACAGGCCAAAAGATTAAAAGATAAAGTAACTGAATGCTAAAAATATTTATTTTTCCCTCACCTAACGACCTCATCTGTATCAGTTAAAAGTTTAACAGTAAATAAGCAGGCTTTAAAGTAAATAAGCAAATCAAGGACCGTACTGTTCCTCCCAAAGGGGATAACTTTAACTAAAGTACAGTCCCAATTCATGCCTTGTTCTGGTTGATAATAATAGTCCCTATTTCTGACTCCTGCGGTATCCTGTCATTCTTTATAGAATTTCATTTTGGCACTGGATGAAAGTCCTTTAAAATTACACAAAGATCCTTTTTCTTAACTAGCTCACACACAATTGTCATGAGCCAGTACGTCCACGACTGTACAAGATACAACAGTTTGAGCTGTTCTTCACATTTCCGGTCATGTTAGTCATATGACACATCTCTCAGTCTTTTACCCTCCCTTTTCATCATTCCCCTGTCTTCCCCTGCTGCTCACCATCCCCCTTTCCCCTGTAAGCTGACACAGCGCCTTGAAACATTAGCCGCTTTCCTCCTAATAGGATCTCTTGGGCTTACATTGTCATCTGATAAAATTAAAGAGCTTGCTAGCTATGCTGCACCCTCTTAACCAATTTGTACTCAATTAGGCTAATGGGGAAACAAGCAAAGAGGGACAGCTTTAATATATTAATGTGATAAAATCATTATCAATTTCCTTTGCACACGACTAGCGGTATTAGGAGCATCAAGCAAGTCTTAACTGAAGTCTCTAGTTAATATTAGCCAATAATGCGGTCGGCCAAACAGAAAAGGACATCAACAAGTAACTATAGCTTTTTTTAAATGGCATCTTCGTGCAATTAAGTTGTACGTTGGGTTACTCACAAGTGACAGATTTCTCAAAATTCCCAGAAATGCCTCTCCCTCGTTTCTAAATCTCCCACAACGGATCTGCGAATATGTTTTTATCAGGCCCGACCTGCCCACATCTAAACTCACAGATCTTTCAAACTGACCAAGTCTAGTTGAGAACGCAGGATTTCAGTTAAAAAAGGGATATACAATTTTCTTATGAAGTCTGCAAACGTTTTACTTTATAGTTCAGGTATCTTTCATTGCATGAAAAAGTAACTAACACTGGTTAGACAGTATACTAATGGCGCATTCACACTGCAGCGCGGAGCTCGCTTTAAGCGTGCCGAACCGTGCGGGGCCTGTTTTGGGTTGCGCTCACACTAGGCCTAGTTCCGCCCCGGGGATACTTTTTCGTCTTTTTTCTGGCCCGACAAATTTGTGGTTCTATCGAGGCCAACAAGCGGGGCCAACAACCGGGCGGAATATGCTAAACATATTTGACCGTGATTTAATTGTAATACACGTTTCAAAATGATGCCGAAGTAACAACATACTGATACCGGTTAGTACAAATCATGAATTAATGCTTTGACAAGTCTGCAGACAGACGGGAGGCGAAGAACCTTTTAAAATGCGTGATGCACCTTCTTATTACAGACACATGCATTTCCAAACATTCGTTCTACCTACGCTGTAAAATATATTATCTCTTCGATTTACACACGGCATCTATTGCACGTCTGTCCGTCCTGGGAGAGGGATCCCTCCTCTGTTGCTCTCCCTGAGGTGTTCTCCCATTTTCCCCTTAAACTGTGGGTTTTTCTCCGGGAAAATCGGGAGGTCGGCTAAGCTAACGCAATGCTCCGACCGTCCACACTCACAACAACGGCCTATACAGACATAAATAAGCCAGCGACTGTATTCACCATGACACAGACAGTCTGTGGTTTGTACTTGTTTATAACTTTTGTCTAGTTTCTTAACAGATATGAGGAGCTGTGCGATTGAGTGCTAACAGCTAACAGCTGATGTTGTTTTTATGGGGTGCTCGTTGAAGACGACGTCACGGCTCCGCCTACACTGCGTTACTATAGTAACTGCCCCAGCTCCTAAACTGTAATGTGAGCGCAGCATTAAAGTGAGCCAGGCCTAATAAGGCCAAACCAAACCAAGCCAAGCCAAACCAAACCAAACCAAACCAAACCAAGCCTGCAGTGTGAAAGCGCCATAACTGTAATAAAAAAGATTACTATTTCATTTCAATGTTAACACAGTTGAATTTGCCTCAGTGCAGCTCTTAAAACCAAAAAGCCAAAAAAACAACAGATAAGTTTGTACTAATTATTAGCTACCGATAACACTTAAAATTCAATGTCTGTCAACAAAATGAATGTTATACAGGAAAGAAGTGTATATACAGTCTATGGTATTTGCTCCATACCGTTCTTTATTGAATGAACTGAATCACTCACAATCAAATCTTCTCCTTTGACCAATCAATCAATACATCGCATTGACTGTTTTAAGGTATCAGCTTATAAAGTAAATGAATGTTGCTTTCAATGTTTGCCTTGCTAGAAGAAAATTCCGAAAATGCAAAATATTTATAAATATTGAAAACTGGATAAGTAAAGATTCATTTATTAATCAACTTTATATACACTATTTGACATCAAATAACTTTTTAGCCAATCCCTGCCAGAAGGACGATTTCCTTATTTCATTTATTGAGTGGTAAAGCCTGGCCCTCACCGGCAACATTAATGGGCTTTGCAGCCTCTCCTTTCTGGCAAAACAAACTTGACAACCAAGAAAAGATGTTTAGCCAAAGCCACTTAACTTACAGCCATTCTGATCATACTGTAGGAACCATTGGCAATGCAGCCCGATGTTGCCAGATGGCTTTAAACTTGTTAAAAACTAAACTAACACAAGAGCTGCATTTCTGTGCATCTCTGTGACTCCAAGGCAAGGCAAGGCAAGTTTATTTATATAGCACTTTTCAACACAAGGCAATTCAAAGTGCTTTACAAAAAATGAAAGACATTAAGAAAATGGCATAACTGAAGGTGCGTCAATGGATTGAGGCTTGGGTCTCTACAAAGTGTCAAAAGGTAATGCAAAACCTCTCATTCATCTTTAGAATTTCACTGACTGCTGGTACTATAATAAAGTTATGCGAATATGAACATGAGACAAGCATTGGTTGATTAGACTTTTTATTTTCTGTCAATTTGGTCAAAATATGCAAAAAAAAAGAGTAACTTTTCGAAGTTGTATTTCTATTGTCTTACGTGCAAAGAACTCCTAAATATATCTTCTGATAGGAAGAGTGAGGTCAGAGGAAATCTCTAGTGAAGTCTTAAGACTCATTAAGGATAGGATTGATCTCTGCAACACCTACTGAAGCTGCCACAGCTTTGGTTGTGCCAGATGGCAGAGGAGAAACTTACAGGCTGCAGGATAAAATGCCCACGATGCCCCAACCCAATTCTACTTTGAACGATCAGAGGCTGAGGAAAAATACTATTTGGCAAAACAGGCCAAGTATTTTTTTGACAAACAAAAACAATTTGGTTGGATGTCACAAATAAAAATGTTAAAAGGATAATAAAGACTGGGTTCAAACTGTGTTTAAATTAATTAGTTTAAATTAAATAGGACTGTATTTTGTTACTTTGTTACTTGTAAGTCCCCCTAACAGAGACAACACATTTTTATCAGCAGACTATAATTACTATAATATAGTTCAATGCATTAGTTCAATGCACAATTCACTTTTTTGCTTTATTTTATTTTATAAATAATGCCAGCTATTCCAAAAGCAAAGAGTTAAGTGCCTACTTGAATGAAACTATTTTATTAATACAAGTCTTTACAGTTTGTAGCCATTCAAGTTAAAAGTCCATCTCTGTGTCTTTTCTCCCTTACATTGTCTATAATGAAGGGATTAGGGAAAACTCTCAGTACGAGCCATTATCTTTCAGACAATAGATTTTTTGAAAGAAAGTTTTGTCGAGGCTTCATTAGCAATGGCCTCCCTCTGTGGTCTGAAAGCAGGACACATTTGGAGCAATTACTTGACCAGAAAACAACTGTCAGTCATTCTTAAAGGGGAAGGATTCCAATTAATAAACCTCTTAAACCCTTTGGTTTTACTACCATTCCCCCGCAGGCTTTGGTGTCTTGTGTGGTTAAGGGGAGTTTTGTCAGGAGAGAAAGACATTACATGTGCTTGTTGCACAGGGCTCCAACGGTAGGTCCTTTGCTCACTTGTGTGCAGGGGATTTCAAGGACTTAACTGCCAAGCGCCTACAGTAGATATTGTTAGTGTCATTTGTCTACTCATGGACTACAGAGACACCATGTCTGTAGCGTAGTCGATGGTAGGATTCTGAAAGAAGGTAAGATAACTTTTATACTTCATTACTGTGTATTCTGTCAATAATGCACATTCATAATGAAGAGGTGTAAATATTGTCGAAGAGCAGGTTGCTTTTTTGTGCATTAACAAAAGTGTATTGGTATTTAAACGTAATAGGGTAATTTCTAACTGCATACATTTTTACAAAACGTTTCAAATGCTGAGGTTTTAAAATGTAAAAGTTATGCAGTTGTGATTTAAACTTGATAGACTTCGATAACTTCTTCTAGACACAATTCACTTATTTTCCTATTTTCCTAAGACTCACTTATTATTTATTTATTATGAATTATTGTTAAATCTATTTTGGTTGCTTCCTATATTTTTTCCAATGTTTTTGCAACAAAACATAGCCTGCATGTAGTGACTATGTACGATCCTTATTATGTATTTTAAACTAAGAGTATAACTTGGCGAAGCTTTTGGATTAGGAAAAGATACTAAGCATCTTGTTTATTTTCTCTCATTCCTTTACAGACAAAGATGTGAGTTTGTTATGCTTTTGTGTAAACGATACAATCAGCCTCACCGAAGGATACGGCCCTCACGCTTCGCACAAGTCTGCTCCATCACAGAACAACAACTCTGTACAACTGCTCTGCTTTTTCTAACTTGGAAAGCAACATAGTGTCTCAAAAGGCTCGGATGCATTTGTCAATGGATACGCTCGGAATTGTGGACGATAGTTGCCTGGACAACTATGACATGGCCAAAGGTGCTGGATCAAGCAATGGTGGCAGGGTCCACAGTATTGATGTCATACTGGGATTCACTAAAGACCAGGACCCTTTACTCCATTCTGTAGGTGATGATGACGGCCAAAAAGCCAATGGAGAAAACCCACAGCATCCTCAGAAGCAGATCCCGTCGGACCCCTATAGGCACCTTTCAGAATTGGGTGACAGCTCCCAAAACTCTTCCTACCATGGTGAGTCTTTTGAGGAACGAAGCGATCAGGCACGAACGCTCTCAAATACTTCTTTAGATCACTTCGGGGATTTTCTGCTCAACTGTATACAAATTGGAAATAGGGCTGTATTATCAAGTTTCAAACGCAATACCCCCACATGGTACATTCCCCCACTGCAGGCGTTTGTTAAGTACAGACATCTGGATGGGCCTTGTTGGAAATACAACCAAAATACAGTTCGAGGTGAAGAAGCCAGTGATATAAGCCTGATGCCAGATATCACTACCTATTGCTAATCAGCTAAACTGGAACGTTATAAATTACGTTTTTTATTAACTTTTGATTAAACAACACCTGTATCTTAAAACAAATTAAACCATGTGATCGATATGATCCATTCAAATGCTTTGAATCTATTCACCGGCTGTAAGCTTAAAGCTATCAAATATAATATTTCTATATCCCATGTAATAATTTACTGGCATGATGAAGCAGATATATACTTTAAAAATCAATAAAAAGACCACTTAGCAAACCCTGGAAAAAGTTTAAAAAACAACAACACTACCTGACAGGTTCTGTATAATTATGGACACTTCCAATAGCAACACGTATTTTCTCTCAGTTGCCATTAGTAAATGTGGCCATCTGTTACTTGGTTAACATTAAAAAGGTAATGTGCACCCTGTGTACAGCAGATTTGTAATAACCTAGAAGCAGTAATTCACTGTCTGAAATAAGCTTCTTATGCAACTGTTGTTTCTCAAAAGCCAACATTTTGAATGGAAAAATGACATGAATAATAATATAGCTGCAACCGATGTGAACAGTACAGTAGCCACAACAGACCAAATCCAGTGGGTGAGCTATTTCTGACCAGGAGCACAAAGGAATGGATAGAAGAGTACATTACAAGAAGTGATTTCTGTGTCTTTGGTTGTTTTGTTCACTTCTGATAAGCTATATAGGCCTCATAGTCCCAGTGGTAAATTTGCCTTGGACATCACACTCGCTGAAAAATCAGTAAATAAATGTATTCATTAAATGAACATGCCCGTCTCTATTAGATAAGAGAGGCCAATACCTAATATCTACATGTTTCCTCTTAGATGGTGTTAAAGGATAGAGGGACAAGGGTGGTGCCTGCTTAGGGGAACCCTGTATTGTCTGCCTTAGGGTAGGTAGTGATATTTAGGGTGTAGGACATGACATGATTCTGGTTATGGTTTGATGAAAGATAACCTGAAGACTGGAATGTTGATACACAATCTAAAAAGATGTCTGTATAATCGGGAGCCTCCATTCTCTGTAGTGACACATTTTGTATACTTATCTGCAAGATTTGCATCTCCCATTATGGCATTAACTTATTGTGGCTATTAAAAGGCAAAAATCCCAGTCATACCCATGTCATGTTTCACCATTTAATACAATGCTTTTAAGAAATTCAAGTGCCTTGTACACAAAGCTCTTTTTGACCAGATTACATTTTTTCTAACTAAAAACGAACTAACTGTTGACAATATTCTCTTACAATTTGGTATGATTAACCGGGTGCATCACACACATAGTTTACTTGCTTCAAATCAATTTTTTTAAAAGACGGAATCTGGATTTTGACAGTTTAAATCCCTTGTTAGATTAGAGGAGGCGGGAACTTGCAGGTTTAACTGGTAGCATCTGTTACTATGGGATTACTGAGAGGGAAGAATTCAGTGAAAGATGTGATATTATTTCAACTTGCCAAACCCCTGGTGTCCATTAAGCTGTTTTATCATGAGAAGAGTTAAGATTTCACTTTTTAAACAGGCTGTATGTTACAATGTGATATTCGAATGTTGATAATGAGTTTTTTTTATTCTTGGGACATATTTTTGTCTTCAAACAAGAAAAGACAAGTATTACGAATTATTATTTTATATCAAATAAACGAAGGAGTAGTCTCCGGGATGGATGAAATGGGAGACACCTTTTTTGGAAATGGCGTGTGAAATGATCCATGCTCATTCAGATATTGCATTGCTAACTATGTTTCTGCCTTTGGATGTTTCTAAAAAACTACTTTTTTAAATTTGTAATCTGAGTTTTGAGGTGTAAACTGTTAAAGATTTACCGATATGTTATTACTACTGACTTGGTAGTTATAGGTAGGATAGTGCACACAACGAATTGTCCCTAAAATTATGAACTGGCTACAAATCTTACTATTCGTATTTTGTCCTTAATTTTAGAATCAGAACTTTTCTCCGCTGACAAATGTGATGAAGAAATGAGCAGTCTGCAGAAGGAAGTGGATGTTGCTGAAGGGTCTCCAGAGCCCTTTACAGAGGAAGAGCGCACTAAAAAGAAACACAGAAGAAACCGTACTACCTTCACCACCTATCAGCTTCATGAGCTGGAGCGAGCATTCGAGAAGTCCCACTACCCAGACGTCTATAGTCGGGAGGAGTTGGCAATGAAGGTCAACTTGCCAGAGGTTCGAGTTCAGGTAACTAAGTGATATCCAAATAGTTCCTGTGGTCTTGGTACACGGCCTGTGCTTTGCTGAGCAGATCATTTATAATGTAATTCTTGTATAATTTGTTTGGATATTTCCTTTTACACTAAAAAAGAGTAGAAAAAACGTTGTCCATTTTAGGAATAATGGAGATGTATCTAGAACACTTCTAATTGAGCCATTACCCTATCCTCAAATTAGGTTTTGCTAAGGTTATCTAAATATGATCAAATCTACTGTTTGTTGCTAAAGTTAATTTAAAAGTTTCTGCAATCCTATACCACCTTTAGGAGGTACATAGCCCAGTTTGTGAAATATTTAGTATTTTTCTGAAGAGTAATGCTATTGAAGCATGTTCTCATAGAATCTATTACATTTCCATGGTCCAGGTGTGGTTCCAAAACCGGAGAGCCAAGTGGAGACGACAAGAAAAGATGGATACTAGCACCATGAAGCTTCACGACTCACCCATGCTATCCTTCAACCGTCCTCCGATGCCTCCCAGTGTGGGGCCAATGTCCAACACGATGCCCCTAGATCCCTGGCTGACCTCACCCATGTCCAGTGCCACACCCATGCATACCATCCCAGGGTTCATGGGTTCACCACAGGGCCTGCAGCAGGCCTATTCAAGTCACAGCTTCCTCAACACCCCACCTGGTATGGTCCAAGGTATGCAGCCAATGGGCCCTCCCCCCTACCAGTGCCCGCCCAGCTTCAACGATAAATACCCGATGGAGGACGAAAGGAGTTCCAGCATCGCAGCACTCAGGATGAAGGCCAAAGAGCACCTTCAGTCAATGGATAAAACCTGGCAGCACATGTGATCATGAGGCACTTTGGAAGGATTTTTTAGCTGTTTCCCGTGAATGTTTACAAACTTATTTTTCACTGATTATTTCCTGTATCTATGACGACGATACATGGCACCAAAGGAGTCAGACATAATTTCACTGATGCTAGTAAGCAACTCTAAAAAAAAGAAATCATGATTGATTCTCTGGGGGCCCTTTTTTGATTTAGCTTGAAGGTTTTTGGAAATGACTCTTATTTAGAGAAAATCCTCAATATGAATGTTTTTACACTTTGGTTTGAACATTTTCCTGCTCTCCTGAGAGAATATCTTTGTGGAGCTAACTGAGCTCTTTGCTTTGGGCATTTTCTGGTATCTAGATCCTAGAACTAGACAATTTTAGTATACAGGTGGATGGTTCAAAGAGGGGTTTCTCTGTGTATGTCTTTCGGTTGAGTTTTCTCCATGATATTCAAACAATTAAAAAAAAAAAAGTCTATAGGCTGTCCAGCATATTCTACTATATTTTCAGCTCATTTGAAAGTTGGCAGACAATTTTATTCAAATCAATTCTCCTACTTAATTCTATTAAGCGATATGCGTGTGTTTGATTTAAATCATTAAACTGGCCTTTTGAAGAGCATTGAGCCCTGATGGGGTAGGTTATCGGAAGTCACAGAGCGTAATCTGGCTCAGAAGCTAATTTAGACAGACAAGCATACCTCTTAACACCTAATTACTGCTTTTAAAGCGATTAACCCCGGATTCTCAGCCATAGACAAAATGCCCTCAGTTGCCCCTGAAAAAAACGTTTTCAAGACCTGATTATCTTTGCCCCTCCCCTCAAACTGGACAATTTATATATTTTTTATTTACCGATACGGCACAACATATTGATGTTGTTTTTTGTTATGCTCTGTCTTAATCTTCATCTTATTTGTAAAGGATGCTTTTCATTGCATTGTTGACAGCATATTCCCTAAAGACAGGTGGATTATGAGTGAGAGAGTTAATAGGTGCTGGCAGCCTCTCTTACCATTGGATGTAGCACTGTTTTATGTAACTGTTGGACCACAACAAGAAGGAAATTACGTTACATTAACCTTTATCAGAGACGTAATGATAATATTGCTTGTGTGTTTTACACAGTACAGTACGTTGGCATTTGGTGTGTGTGCATTAAAATAAAGCAAAAAGGTGCTTTACTAGTAAATCATTTCCTCTCTGGCTTTGGAAAGGCAATAACAACATGCAATTAAATGGAATCAATGGAAGAACGACTTGTAATGCATTTTACCAATGCTGTCCACTATTTGGAAAAATAAGGTGGTATCAAGTTTTATCTAGTGCTGGCAATGAACATATGTGTACACCGCAATGAAGTGTAAGGAAAAGTGCTCCTTTAAATCACTCTAAAACATAATGTGTCTATCATGGCCTTTAGAAATGGCAGCACCCACACTGTCAGTTTTATAGGTTTTGTTTTTTATATTGTTACAATCCCTGTTGACAACAGTGGAGTAAAAGGCCAAAGACGACATTTTGTATTACTAGAAAACACATTAATAAATGTGTGAGGATGTTTATTATGTTTAAAAAAAAAATGTCATCAGTTAAGTATTTTCTAGTACTTTTGAGTTTAAAGAATGTGTTTTTCATTTAACATGTGCAAAATACAGAATAAAGTTACTGTAGCACCGCTGGAGAATAACGTTGATGGTGGATCTTGTATTTCTTTCTACGCCACCAACATGACTTAGTGCCGTTAATGAGCGCTGGTGTACAAAAGGCCATGTAAGCTGTGACAGAACGAGCTGGCCTGATGGAGGCCTGTTGTGTTCGTCCAAGCCTGTGGAGCTTTGCCAGGCCGTTAGGCAGATGAAGCTCCACTTCATCAGGCCCAACCAGGGGTGTCAGGAGGCCCCGCCCGCTAGGCTGCAGAGGCCACAAGGGCTCAAGTTCTAATTGCCCTCCGGTAGCGTGTGTTCAGCTGCACTCATTTATTTTGGATGGCAGTTTGTAAAAAGGACTATTTTGCATCCCAGCACTTTTCAACATGTAGCACTCAGTCGACCTAAACGAAAAAGCCAACATCAGGGTGGGAGATTTTTTAAATCATAAAGATGCTTGTGTCAACACACAACATGGGTCTGCATATTCAAAGGAACAATGGTGTGCAAGGGTTTGTTTATTTGATTTGAAAATATACATTTCGTGTTGCATTATAACAATAATGGAGCCACAATAGCGTAGGTAGGGAATTTGCATAATACATTAGTGGTAAGTATGAAAAAAGTGAATACACTATATTACGTGGCAATCCTTTCTCACCACAGCATTGTCAGAAAGACTCAATGTTGCAACACCCAGAATTTGCTAGAGACACTTTCAGAACTAGTGTTTAATTACGCACATTATTATGTTATTTTGCTTGGCCAAGCGTGACCTTTGCTGGGGCCCGGGCTCTAGTTAACAGGCTGACTAGCGGGACAGGGTCCACGGTGGAAATAATAAGGGCAAGGAGCGGAATTAATTGGGTTTGATTAAGAACACTTTTCAAAGGACACCATTTTCCCCCGTTGACATAATTGGGGATCATTTAGACTGGGTGGGGGGATTTTGTTGGCTGGCGCCAGTTACTCGTCTTCGCCCCAGTGTTTCCTCTAGAAAAAAGGACGTCACTCAAAAAGCACCTCCTTCCTCGTCTGTCTTGTGCATAACATGCATCGCCACACATGTTAACCTTTTGCCAATCATTGCATTGACTACCATTCAGTCTCTTACTTTGTGTGTTCAGCATGTTCCGAAACATGTTTATACTACATTATTGAGGAACAGACAAAAGATCTGCACACTGTTCTAAAAGCTCCCAGCATGCCTGGGGTGATTTAACAATGGCTGACAAAGATCTCTGTTAGATCCAAAGTTGCACATTTAAAACATCGGGAGATTTTTATAGTGTGTGAATTTTTTTCTCTGATTCTTGCTTGGTTTGATCTTTTGATCTGGCAACTGTCGTGTTTGAAAGGGGGTACCCAACCCAACCCTTTATTTTCTGTTCTACATGCTTGCCCACATAGCCTGAATGCACGGCTTGATTTGATTCTTAGCAACATCAAGCAAGCAATGCATTGCTTTAGAAAAGTACCTCCTATTGTCTAGTAGTGGTTAGGGTTAAAAGAGAACTGTAACATGATGAATTAGAATTTGTTGCTGTAAAGTTCTGCAATGACTAGCTCTTTTCTCTTCACCTATCACCAATGGGAGATACCTGCATTCCAGTGCCGACCTGATTGTAGAGTTTATGGTGGTTGGCTTCCTTTCTTACTGTAGGTGTTTTGGGCTTTATGGATTCATCTCTTGTCTTAACCTGTAAACAAAATAAGCGTCAGTATTACCATCTCTTTTATTTAATAAAAAAAAGGCAGCAAGATCAAATAGGAGACCCTTACTTTTCTTTGTATCACAGAGCGGGATTGACATGATGGAATGGCATCAGAAACATGTCCAACTTGCCAGCTCTGTCCTCAGTAGATGTGTCCATATAGTTTGAAGCCACCAAGCTGGTGTATGTTGTGCATACATACTGTAACAGGCATGGAGATTAATTGATTGCACTCGCTTAGTGTGGAACTTAATCAGTCTGACAATGCTGTTGACCATTGTTGTTGTTTTTTCAGTTTTAGTTGAGACTTCTAGAGAGATGTACTGTACACATTAGGTTTTTTAAATGTGCTTTTCAAGGACCATATTGGATCAATAGTGAAGTCGCTTTGGATAAAAGCGTCAGCTAAATGCAATGCAATGTAACAATCTAAATGTAATTTATGCGTGATCAAAAAAATAAAAAGTATCAGTTTTTGATAGTAATGCAATGACTTACCAACAATTGATACTTTTCCAAGTGAAGCAACAGTGTGGTTGTGAACAGTTTGTAATAAACATTTAATTGATCTGCAACGTTTGAAAAGTCATTCATACTTCCTGACCAAGTGTCCTGTTGAAGTGAGTGAGACAACTAGAAAAATAAAACTGGTAAGAATACATTTTAAAATATTTGACCTTAAAAATACATTTATTTTCCCTTTAAGCAATGTCACACATTAACAAATACATGCAGCTATCTTATTATTTGATGTCGCATAGCAGGGCGACTCCACGCATGATCCAGTGGTCTGGTGGCTGGAGGGTATGCAACACCACTGCTGTAATGTAATTCAGATCTGTGCGCCTTGGTTTCTTGTATATGGGGCAGATGTACAGTTTGGGGTCCATGGGGGCAGTAGAGTTAATGGCAAACATGTGGATGACAGGCAGGGGTGTGAACAGCACTTTGGGTGAGGACTCGATGAGGTGGACGTTCTTCCTGTCCCAGCTGGCACCTTCCAGGTACAGACCATAGACATAGACTCCCTCCTGGTGAAGAGAAGCAGTCAGGGACAGAATTATCATCTCACATTTAAAGTGAGCAGACAATATGATCATACTTATTTTAATGTCTGACCAAGTTTATAATGAATGAAAGTGTAAGCTTAATTGAGAAATATATATTATCATCTCCATGCTTTTCCACTCACTGTAGGCGAGGCAGTGATCTCCTCATTGGACTGTTTCAGAACTTTGTTGTGCAGGTTTACCGTGTCCAGAGCCCAGCCTTTGTTTGCTCTCGTTACTTCTTGTCTCATAGCAGTTAGGAACCCTGTATACATCCCACAGAAAATACATTATCTGATATGAATTCAACACCAGCTGAACACAGCACATTCACAGGGTATATGCAGGAATCCTGAAGTCAGATGTAATACCTTTTAAGACCTCATCGCCACTTTGAGTTTTAACCGGTTACATTGGCGACACACTTTTCCTCACATTTACTATATACAGTATTGATTGTCCTTCGTCCTTATCTTCCAACCATTTGGACGCAAACTTGCATTTCCCCATAACGATGTTGCTTAACAACCGGCGTAAACGGAGCTTTGCGCGCTATCAAGCAGTGAGCGTGCGATGTCCTGTTCAGATGACGTCAAACCCAACGGGATGCCATAAATAAACTACAAAGAATCACACTACACACCTACGCAATGATTACATTCAGGCAGACTATAGAATACAACCTCTTTGGACCATTTATATACTTATTGGAAACAAGCTACAAAATGTAATACCTCGGAAAATGCCGTTTAATACTTTTTAATAGCCTTAATTTTCGCTAAATTTATTTATCAACTTTTAATACTTTTTAAGACCCCGCGGACACCCTGATTTACCACAGTCAAACTTAACATGTTTCAATACATCTAATTAAATCTATTGGAAAGTCTAATAATGAATACTTGACTCACCCTGCGGGTTGAAGAAACCCGTCATCCAAAAAGCTTTTGGTCTTCCGTCAAACACCCAGCTGTGAAATTGTTTGTTTCTCTCCAGAAGCTCTGTGTACCAGAAGCCCAGTGTGGAGGAATCCCAGGAGACTTTCCTCCACTGGTTCGGCACACGGGCATCAAAGATATTGTCCAGTGCATCACGGAGGTTCTAGGAGTCAAGTAGAGATCACTTTTACAGTAACTTACTGTACAGCCTCGTGATAATGAAAGCAAATTCATATTTTAAACAACATGTTTATAGAATATCAATTGTTGAAAAATGGTTAGAACTAAATGGAATGTACTAGGGCTGTCCCAAATACACATTCTCGGGCTCCGGATAATTGGTAGTAATCAGCAGCGAATATTCGGCCCGCGCGGGGAAAAATAAATAAATAAACGAATAACGAAATTCAAACCCAAATAGGACTCCAACGAACGAATATTCGGATATTCGGGTACAGCCCTAGAATGTACTGAAGTTAATATTTAAAAAACAATCTGTATGTGAGAGTGATAAATGAGTGGTCTCACCTCGCTCATTATGATGGTACCATCAATGGCCAGCTTCAGGTCCGTCAGACTAATCCGCACCACACCGATGATCCTTTGCATTCGATCTACCTCTTGGCGTAGGAAGATGTTCATTGGGTTTAGAGCTCCCATCTTCAACAGTCTGGCTTTGACCTGAAATCAGTATAAGAATTGCACAATTTGGATTTGAGTAGGTGTATTAAAGTGGAGACTGCCACCCTAATAATAACAAATATAAGAAATCACCTCATGTGGCACATAATTGGGGGGCAGCTTCTCCAACATGTCTTCTGCCATGCTGTAAACAATGGACTCGCGAGTTGCTCCTGATCCTCCTCCGCTTTCCTTTGGCTGGATATTTGTAATTGTCTCTAGCACTTCAGCCGATGTGTTTGTCTGATACCTAGTGAGCATTAAACAAAGCAAAAATGAAATGTTATTTATCATTTATACGTTAAAATGACACAATATAGGCATCATATCCTTGTCATTTATAGTTTTAGGACAATGTATTTCTTTACGTGATATCCGCATTAGGATGCAGCCCCAATGCCTGTGGGGAGTCCGCAGTGGGTAAGCTCTGAATACATTCAATGTACTCGTCTACTGTCTTGCACACTGGGACTTTGTAGCCCGTGTAGAAGCAAAATAATGGATCGAACATCTTTTTACTGAACCACACCTGCAACGAAAAGAACCTGTTCATGTATCGTAACAAGACAAATAATAATCAAATGTATCAAGATGTTAAACATAAAGGAACAAAAAAATAGGATATTACTCGTGCAAAACACTGCAGTAGGCGTTTGTCATAATCATCTGTAACCCTTCCTCCATACTGCACCTCAGCTAGCATGTATCGCACAGTTACCCAGGACACATCCTAGGAGAAAGCACACAACAATAAGTGAGGGAAGATGATAAAAACATCTCTAAAAGTAACACTGCTGTTCCCGAATTCTCACCTTCCTGGGGCCACAATCATCCAAGTGTCTCTCAACAAATTCAACACTGGCAGTGAAGTCCGCAGAGTTGAACTCATAGGGTATGTTCCAACCCAATGGTCCGAATTTGCGTCGCTCCTTAGAAAGAAAGCAATAAACACATGGTTATGAATAAAAGCAGGTCAATTAGTATCAAATAATATTAGAAAGTAAAAACATTGAGTGATTGTGAAGAAAATGTTTTCCTTAACTTGGAAAGACCTTTCGAAGACTTTATAACTTGTTGTGCTCCCAGCCTGAAATATGCAACGAGCTACATATTGCCTCATTAGAGCCTCTACCTCAGGGATGGGCGGACCGGGGGCCGCATGAGGCCCCCACCTCCTCTTTTTGCGGCCCTCAGTTCAATTTAGAAAACGTAATTAATTAAAATATATAATATATAATATATATATATGTTTTTACTTTTAGTACTGATACTACGTGATTTCGTTCGGCAGCCAAATACCGCGAAATAATCTGTTTGTCCCGGAGAAACACTCACAAGAAACACCGGCTGTTGTTATGCCTGCTGTGATGTTAAGTTACTCCGTTCTCCGCTTGTAATATTCCGTTACAAGCTTCAAAGTTGTATTTATCATCTGAATTTGCCGAAACAAGTTTAATATTCTGAAAGCCAAGACTTTGTTTATTTGAAATCAGATGAAAACAAACTGTCACGGACCCTGCCTTGTTATCTATGATTACTATATGCCTTGCATTCAGCGGGAGGTAGGGGGAGCTGTGCTGCGGAAGAGCAGAGTGCGAGTAAGAGGTGCCATCTTCCCTTTACAAGCTTCAAACATGTATTTATCGTGTGATTTTGGAAATAAAAGTTTCATATTCTGAAAGCCAAGACTTTGTTTATTTAAAATCAAACAAAACACCCGAACCCCCGAAAAACTAGTTTTTTTTACACAAATCCACTTTTATTTTGAAATGAGCCGTTGCGACTTCTGACTGATTTCGATAGAGCTGGTCACATATGAGCACAGCCCTCTGTGGATGTCAGCATGAGCAAGAGAAAGGTATCTGAGTAAAATCGTGTTTTCCAAGAAAAGTGGGAGAAAGAATATCTTTTCACTGAATTCAGGGGTACACCACAATGTTGAGTATGTTTGCAGACCGTTGCTATAATGAAAGTAAGCAATTTGAGCCGCCACTACTACTAATTTGTGTGTGTGTGTGTTCCAAGTAAATCTGCGGCCCCCTGGTGGCCAGTACATAAATTATGTGGCCCCCACCACCATCCAAATGTCCATCCCTGCTCTACTTAATCCATGACTCTCAAATGGACAGTACCTGCACAGCAGTGTGTAGAAATGCCACACTGTACAGCATAGGCTTCCACATGGGCAGGTTGCTGACTTCCAACTGGTTCTGGGAAATCCCTGTAAATGTACGTTTCAAACCAGCACGAATTCCTTGCGGTGGATCGTTGGTAAACTTGATGGAGGACTGGAGGGGGGAGAAACAATTGCTTTAATCTTGTGCATCTACTGTATGTAAGTACACCACAGTATCTGTAGGGGTAAGGTCAGGGAAAAAAGTAATACATGAAGTTACACTTTCACAACACCTTCAATAATAACTTTGTAAAGTCTCACCTGTAGTAGTGTGATGGAGAAAAACTCATTTGGCTCTGTGGTGATCCAAACCCTGAAGGAATCATGCATGGTCTCAGCAGTTGTAATGGTTTCCAGCAACTCCTCCATAAACTCCAGGCCCAGATGGCAATTTTGCAGAAGGGCCCAGCCCCCCTACACATATAAGATACAGAATATATAGGGTGAAATGGTCAGCCATCACTTTATTCATACAACGTACTACTATCATTAACCAATACATACATTCGTCATTGACGTCTTAACAAGCTTCCTTGCATGCACTTCCTGCCCTTGCCCCATGGATATAGCTCTGCATTCTAAAAGGACAAAGCACATCGTGTGAGATTGCAACATGCAGCTCACGTAAGATTCTTCAGTAAGATGAGAATTTGTAAAGGTTGAACGTTTAACACTAGAACCGCCAACGGGTCAATTTTACCCGCAGCTGTTTTTGATTGTATGTAACTTTTTTCCGATCAAATATTCAAGTCTCCCAGTCCGTGACTTTTCCTGAAAGTGTGTTATGTAGCACCCTGTGTTGTTAAAAATGGTCAATATGCCATTCATACCTATATAGATAGATAGATAGATAGATAGATAGATATGTACCTAAACAAAACACGAGTCTAACACCAAGCGTTTACATCAGCACTGGTAGCGATATTTTATACTTCATGCTATCTGCACAAACATATCATATGAAAAGCTGAGAGTCCACAGATTCTATTGGTATACGTTTCATCCCTGTGCGATCAAAACTCACTGTTCTGTATGATAAATAAAAGAACATTGTACCTTGAAAATCAATAGCGGGTAAATGTGACCCGTTCGAGGTTTTAGGTATACAGCGACCTCTGGCGGTTCTAGTGTTAATAGGGCAGAAATGTTTACCAAGTTGAACTTTCTTAGCAAGTGCTTCAATTTGATCAGTGGGATCTGAACCCATAGAAAGGAAGCAAATCAGAGGGGTGCGAGGGTCACTCTCCTTCCAAGTGCTGTGAAGGTTCAAGATGACCGGCTCAGCAAACCTCATGCCCAAGGAATCTCCGACATACTTTCTGGCCTGAGACAGGGTGCGGTCAGGGCAGCAAGACCTGTAATGTATGTATTTATTTAAACAAGGGCCATGCATACAAATACATTCATCTCAGAGAAGAGATGATTTATGCCAGATTTAACTAATTTTCATCTGCAGTCCTTTAAAGCAGTGGTTCCCAACCTTTTTTGTCTCGTGCAACCCTTGAGCTGGTCGCCATTCTATAAGTACCCCCACCCCCCCCTCATCTGTGATAATTCGTTTCGCTTGTGACATTAGTATTTTAAACATCATATTCTGAAATGTAACATATAAGCAAAATGCATGGCAGGAGGATCCAACCTTATTAGCAGAAGTTTAATGAAGACATCGAGAGAATTGTATCCATCTGGGATGACACCTTCCTCTGGGGCGTCTAGATTGAGCCATGCTTTCCAGAGTTTCCCATTTTGAGACACCTGCAAAATATGTCAACTTGTGAGGACAATTTTATTGAAGATTCAGATGTATGATCAATGGAACTTAAGCTCACCTGGGTTATGATGTTGGCAAACTGTGGCAATTTGCCGAGTTCAACCATATTTAGCCATACCATATCCAGGATCCAACTGAACGGCTTTGTGGGGCAGGTCTTCAGGTCAAGAGCAGCACCACCTTTTGGTATATTTAAAAAGGTGTTAACTTGTTTAAAGATGATTTATTACATGGCTTAGTTGAATACTCGATTCTGATTGGTCAATTCAGAACACGTGACACGTTGTTAATCCAGTACACCGTTGTTAAGGACGCTCACATCTGCACAAAGAAGTTCGGTGGATTTAACTGTATACAGTTTGCTTTTCGAACTGACAAGACAAGAGCGACAAGAAAACAGCGGAGAGGTAACAGGGCAGAAACCCTCCTTTTTACACAGCGGCAAAACATATTCAGTTGCCAGTTACTTTGGCATTAGGGCAGGGATATCTAGATACTTTCCAAGGTTTGACATAATGAATTGTGCTACTTTTAAAGCAAGCAACGATGTTTTCAAATCTGTAATCAAAAAGCTCTGCCTTCCTGCCGTTGCTACGTATTTCAAACGGTAACCTCGGACTATTTTTCTTAGCGGATGCATGTCAATTTAAATCAATACAACATTTTCTAAATCCATAAAAGCATTTCAATTAATATTGGGAGTCATGTCGTTACTTTGTTGAGAATGTGGCCTTGTAATAAGCGAGATAATGTGCAGCGACTTGGTCATTATGGGGAAAAGAACACCCGACAGGCAGATCAGGAGCCCGACGTGTAGCGGAGGGATCTTGATCTGCATGAAGGGTGTTCTTTTCCCCATAATGACCGCCTTGCTGCACATTATCCCTTACATAACTAACAGGTGCATAGGATTATCTCTTCAGTAATGGTTACCTTACCTTTAATAAGTATCTGAAACTTGTCATGCTCTATTTTATTCTTCTGCAGGTCAATCTTGAGAGCCAGCAGGAGTGTGAAAATGAACTTGTGGTTTTCATATAGGCCTCTCACTGTGTATCTGAACACCTCGTAGGTCAGAGACTCAATAATGTTTGCAATTCGCTTCTGAGTTTTAGCGGACTTCTCAGACCTGGAAAAGCATGAATGATAGGGATAAAAGTGAACGTTAAATACAAAAAGGTGCATAAAAGATGTAAAATAATAATAAAATAAGCACCAAGATTGTTCTTAATGTATCTTTGATCAAAACAAACTTTTCTAGTGACAGGTCAAAGACTTTGAGGAACTGCCCCAGAGAGGTCTGGTACATGACATTGACCATGCTCATCTCTGTGATGAGGAAGTACACGGTGCTGCCTCGGGAGGCGACAGGACGATATTCAGCTTGAGCTATATTGATCTTGACCTCTGCATCTGCTGCGACACTGAGCTTTGCACTGACTTCAGCTGCAGTTCGCTTAGTTGTACTCAAGATGCCGATCATAGAGTCATCATCAACCAAGGAACCTTTGATTACACAAACACATTTTTATTAAAAAGGGTATTGCCTTAAAAGGAAATGTACACCAGTAACTGTTTTACCTTTGGTGCTGCTGAGTTTGTACAGCAAGTTGTCTTCCAATTCCTGCATCTTTCTCTTATTGGCAGTAACATCCTCAATCAGCTTCAATCTTTCCGCCTCTAGCTCCTGTCAAAATAAATATGATATCTTGGTACCACTTCACAATAAAACTACCCTTATAAAGGATTCATAAAGGGGTTATAATTAGGTTATTAATTAGGTTGTAAACATTTTATTAATCATTAAGAACCATTTATAAACCAGTTCTAACATCAACACAGACTCACTATTTGGCAAGATGACTAAGCCTTATATTGGCTACTTAGCGGGAATCAACTAAAATAAAATAAAAATAAAATAAAATAAATAAAATAAAATTGGAATTGCGATTGAAATACGATTAATTGAGCAGCCCTACTTAGCAGTACAGATAAATGTGGGCTCACTATCTGGCAAGCAACCGGTCACAGTTGCCCATGTCTTATGATTACTTATAAAGTGTTCACAACCTAATTAATAAATGAATTACAAACTATTCGTAAACCCTTTATAAATGGTAGTCTTATTGTAAAGTGCTACCAATATCTTAGTAGGGCAACTCAAATTCTAGAGTAGTCCGAGACACACATAATATGACATGCTCAATACTGTAACAATCGCTAATATAATTGATCAATGTTAGAAAAACCTGCTTTGTTCCACATAGGGAGGAAGACACTAACGTATTTCTCTCTGAGGATGACGCGGCCCAGTAGCTGGTTCTCCAGGCCCTTCATGTTCACAGTGAAATCAATGATGGATGTCTTGGCGCTGACTTCTGGGCTGTATGATGGATTGGGCAGTTTGGTGGTTATATAGAGCTGGAAGCCATCCATCACATTTACCTCTTTGTCTCCCACTTTAACCTACACGAGACAAATTCAAACATTTAAGAGGACACATTTTAGTAGTATAGGTGATTTCAAGTGGCAGCAACATTACCTTGAAACTGGTACCAGATTTAATAAAGTTTTTCTCAAGGACGTTGTCAAGTGCAGGGTCTAGCTCCTCAGATACATCTTCGATAAGCAGTGGGCGTCCCATAGAGAGGCAGTCTTCCAAATGGGAGCGAAAGAATTTGTGGTTGAGTGAAGTCACCTGAAAAACAGATGATTCGTTTCACACGATGTATGTAACCCTCAGATGCACGAGTGTCTGGACCCAGACACTCGTGCATCTGAGGGTTACAGGGTCAAAAAGAACCCGTATTAGAATAATATGTGTTTTTATGCCAGTTTGGTTAAGAAAAATCACTTGTATAATATTTAGTATTATATTTTGGTTCACACTAGAAATATTTAATATTTAATTTTTCACTATTTATAATTTTAGACATTTGTTTTACATTTTGAAAAAAAACGTTTTGAACATATTGATGCAAAGATCTCTGCTATTCTGAGACCCTCACAGTATTCCAGTCCCTTTTCAAAACTCATCTCTTCTCTTGTCTACTCATCATAGCCCATCAATCCATGCCGGTTGATCAAGTTTGATAGTCCTATACCCCCCACCCTAACCTTCCCTTATATTGTAAAGCGATTTTGAGTCCTTGAAAAGCCCTATACAAATATAATGTATTATTATTATTATACTGACAGGTATCAGATCTGGCTGTGTACAATAATCTTCATGAGAGGTGTCACTTGTGATGTAGTCTGTGTGGTCTACAGTGAATGTATTCCTGACAGCAACAGGTGATAAGAATCAAAGGTTCCCATAGGAAATGCATGCGGGTAATTTTTGACCCACTTATGGAAGCTTGGGGTAGTAATACAAAAACTAAAATGTCTTAAAATGTATACAATTTAAATTAAACATTTGAATGGCATGATATCCAAAACATGTTTTTTGAGCAATAGCTGGAATATGAAATGATAAAAAAATGTAATTACAAAGATACTTCAAGAAAACCACCTCAACGGGTCCAAAAAGACCCACTTATGCATCTAAGGGTTAAAACAACTATTTTGTGATGTACTGTATTTGTACTATGTACTTGGAGCATAGTAGCCTTTTCTTTTTCCTTAATCCAAGCCTTTCCCTGAGTCTGGGGGTCAATGAGGAGGGGGTATCTTGTGGCTTTTGTGACGATGATGCCATTCTGCACAGACAAATCATCTCCAGGGAGTCCTTGAAGGTTCCACTCGCTTATCTTAAACGAAAACAAAAGTGTGTGTTTTGTCACAACCTGAATTCGATTTAGCTGCACAACAAGTTAATCATGTTTTAAATTAAATGAAGGTGTTTCTTACAGTGGGAGGATCGGCTAGGGCAGTAATAATGTTGAGGGTTTCTGTGAAAGGGATGTTATGCTTCCTGAGCTCCCTCTCCCAGGTCTGCTTCAACAACAAGTCCCGGAAGCTCTGGTTGAATGGCCCGCAGTAAGACAAGAAGCCAGTAAGCTGAAGCACATCCCCTACAAGTCTGCCAGGAATAACAGAATGCTTTATGATGGGTAAATAATACATATCACATTAAAAAAGGCTATTACTTTTTTCAATTGAACATTCCTCTAATCGAACCCTACCTGTTAATCTGTGATTTAAATTCTTTGCTTTGCTCTATCCAGCGAATCTTTTCTCCACTAAGTCCATCAATAAGTGTAGATGCAGCTTGCATCTTATTCTTGCACATTTCAGCATCATCCAATAAATCCTGAAAAAAACAATGTTTCATGTGATAAACAATTTGTATTTATATCTTAAAGTAAAATAGATATTATAAAGTAATAAGCACACCTGTTTCTCTTTCAAAGCAGCATCACATTTGGCCTTGACTATGTCAAACTCTGCTTGTTTCGCAGCCAGCAGAGCCTCAGCCGCACCCAGCTCATTATTAGCCTTTGTTAGCCTGATTTCCTGCACAGCCAGGTTAGCCTACACACAGACAAGCGACATCACAGTTCATGAAACCAAAATAAAAAATGTCATCATTAAAATAACATTAATAGAGAGGTACCGCAGGTCTTTCCTTCCTGCAGCGGTCAGACTATACAACCAGCACAGCCCCTAGTTGACCCCCCCCCCCCACACACACACACACACACACACACTATATCACCCCTTGCTGCTAAATACCAACAAACTATGTGCAATATGTGCAATATATATATGCCGTTAATAACTGTGTAATATATACCTGGCTGCTAAATCCTAAGAACTGTTACAGGATGTGTATTTTTTTTTAAATTATGTAACTTTTTATTTTGTATTATATATTTTGTATTATATCATAACTTAGTACTTTTTTTAAATGCATGTCACATATTTAACATATGTAACATTAAGCTGTCTGTGGCTCTTTTTCCTGCTGTAACTATGCAAATGTTCCCTCTGTGGGACTAATGAAGGGATTCTGATTAATGTCTACAATGCAGTCCCTTTTATTTTGTATGTATATCTAAAAAATGGCTCAAAGTAGAACATTTAGAACCCAGTCAACTTAGCCAGATCTACGTTGCAGAAAATGGTTGGATGCCATGAAGATAAACTTTACCTTGAGTGGCAGCACTTCTTTGTTTATGCCAAAGAATGTTGACATAGCCCGCGTCCATGCTAGCAGACCAGCGACACAACCACACACTTTCTTGGCGTTCTCCATTGTGTAATCATCCATGTCAAAGTACATCTGCAACAGTTCTACCATTTCCTCATTAATTGAATCTTTTTTGAACTGCTGGAGTGAGGTCATAAAACCAGTGGCACTAATGAGCTAAAGACAAGACAAGGAAGGAACGTTGGACAAAAGGGAGCAATAAGAAACTTGATAATATGGATTATTTTTTGCAATATTATTATTGTAATCATTACAGAAAACACATGCTGGAATGTACATGCAGAGAACATTTCTAGTAATATCGGAATGTCGGAATTACAGAAACTGCCGGAATTACAGAAACTGCCAGAATTACAGAAACTGCGTATAATGTGAAGGTTACAAGTCATGAGAATCCCCGCAAAATAAAAATGTAACATCAAATAAAATATGTTTTACCTTCAATGCATCTGACCATGATGGCTTGATACAATTTTTTTCTGGATCGATAGAGACAGTTTCCAACTTCCTTTGGAATAGCAGCAGGCAGCAGTCCATAATCCTCATGATCAGATGCGGAGGCTTGGCTAGTTTTCTCACGGTGGCAATGTCAGCAGGCTTGATGGTCTGTAATGTTTTAAATGATATCATGAAGAGCACTATGTATGGAATAAATACATTACATTACATGTCATTTGTTAGACGCTTTTATCCAAAGTGGCTTACAAACATTCAGTACTGTGGACAATCCCCACAGGAGCAATTTGGGGTGAAGTGTCTTGCCCAGGGACACAACGACATGCTGACTGCAGTGGGACTCGAACTTGCTATCCCCTGATTTGAAGTCCAGCACACAATATCCACTGATCCACAGCCTCCTAAATACTTTAAATAGTTTAAAAAAACTCATGAAAAAAACCTCACATTTAGTGCAGCTTCAGCCTCCTCTAAAGCTGGCTTGGCAGCCGCTAGCTTTCCCTCCGCATAAGCTTTCTCTTTCTCGATCCCGTCCACAATCTTCTGGGCTCTGTCCTTCACAATCTGGACTTCATTCTTGACAATAGTAGCAGCTTCAGCAATGACAGTTACCTCTGCCACAACCTATGTGTAGGCAACAAGACATGTATAAATAAATAAAGTATATCAAATGAATACCAGAAAGCTACTGAATGCACACAAGAAGAATATGGTGTTTCTAGAGAAACATAAAACCATCAATCCATCCATGCTGACTTCACCCAGACCTTTCACATATCACATGTCATCAACAATTCAAAACTAAATTCCAAAAATGTATATTTGCAGATTACTCCAGCTAACCATTGGTTATTCCCAGATTATTATTATTTTTTTTTTTTTAAATAATAACTTCTCAGTTTCTTTCTTTATTTAATAATGTTTACATTACTTTTTATTAATTTTTTCCTTCTTATTTATTTTCATCGTTATGCGGTTGAATTATTATTTCAGCCCTGGAAATTGCCTTGTAATATTTGTATTGGTGTATATGAGTGCATTTGTGTACTTCTACACCTGAACATATGGTGCTGATGTATATTTTGTGTATGTGTGAACATACAGTATGAATGTAAAAAAAGTCACTTGAAAATAAGTGTCCACAATGTTTATATGCATATATTATTATTATTTATTTGCCAAGTGCATGTGTACATATATATATTTTTATATATAGTATTTTCCTTTTCAAAAAAGATAGTCAACTGCTATTGACATGTGCAGAAAATGACCCTATATCTAGTTCTTATATATATGCATTTTCTTTTTTCTTGCCCTAACTTTTATTTATTTTTTCCCCAGTTTTCTTTATTTCTTTGTACTCCTTCATTTCTATACGTTTTTGACGCAATAATGCCAATATATATTATATTATATTATATTAGGATGATTTACGGGAGGGCTACTTCCCATAAGCTATGCTTCAGCCCTCCCGCTTCTACTAATTTTGTTTATCTTTGTGTGTATGAATTATACTTTTTCTTTTTTGGATGAATTAGTAGAATAAATTAAGTGCCGGAACGCGGGTGGCTGCTGAAGGTGATTTCATAACTTACCTTGTCCGCTTTGACAGATGCAATAGCCAGCTCCTTTTCCTTAACTACAAGAACTTTGGAGAGTTGAGCCACAGACTTACTCGCCTCCATCAGTTTGTCCAACCCTGGAATAAGTAACATCTTTTAATACGCCTTGCTCATGCGTCTATACACATGTCATAACCCTGTTCCCAAAACATTCTTACCAACAGACATGCGCTCCGCAAGCGTGTTGATGTAGCTGTGCTTTTCAGTGTACAGTGTTTTATAACCATTTACAAAAGAGAGGTAGGATTTAGGAGTGACATGAGTTCTTCTCCGAAACCTGAAAGATAAAATGAACCACAAAAAACGTCATGTAAAATATGTCTTTAGATTAAAAAGATTGATGTTTATATGAATAACTACAATGTAACAAACTGAACCTAGATTTGCGTGTTATACCTTTCGAAGTAGCTTTCACAGGTTTCAGACACTTTGTCATGATATGTACCCATGGTGCTCACGACAGAACACTTCACTTCAGGAGAGCAAACCATTGGAAACTCAGACAAGAAGTAGTTGGATACAGCCACCAGAGCCTCGTTGGGCCAAGGAGTGAACCAGTCCATGGTACAGCCAGAAATTAACCCTGGAAACTTGAGGGACCTGTTGCGAAACTTCTGCCCCACCTGTCAAGAGAGTAGATTATATATATAATTGAAATGAGAACATTGACCTATGTATGTCTAGCTTGCTGCCAGTTAAATGCTAAAGTTTACAATCGACATGCAAGAAACAAAACTAATAGAGAAATATAAAGGAAATAAAGAATATGAGCAAACATAAAATCATAAGACCATTATATTTGGTAATATAAAATGCTTCACATACCGGAGAGAAGCAAAGCACTACATGCAGATTCTTCTTGGATCGGGATATGAAGTAGTCATACAGATTGTCAAAAGTCGGTGGAATACGAGGCAACTCCCTTTTCATTACAGGAATCAGGTTCTGGGTGATCTCTGTTATCTCATCTTTAGCAAACAGGTTGGAGACCTGCACACAGATATTTCACATTCATATCAGGACCTGTGAAAGCTTACCCAACAGCTTTCTCTACCTTCTTTGTTTCTGTGATATAGTAGGTGTGGGGGAAACCTCTGAAGCAATTGGAGTCAGGACTCAGAGAGAGAGAGACACGATGGAGAGCTGGAGCTTTGATGGCAAACACTGACGGTTTATTCGGAGCTTCGGCCGGAGAATTCACAAGACATGTCACAGGGCCACGGTTTGACCACACAGTTGAGATGCCACAATCAATTCTGAAGAACCCTCCTGTAGTTCCAGGTTTTAACTAGTTCAGAGTGTAATAATCAAAATTCTTCAATAGATAGACTAAACAGCTGAGGACACTGAATCACAGTTGTTGTCGCTTATGGCTCGGGGTCATCTACTCCCCGAGAAGGATGTGTTCCAGGTGTCCCACAACAATAAATGAAGGTCAGCGCAAGTTCAACCAGGAAGACCGTCTTTACTGATTCATTTACTATTTCTATGTTACTACTCTCTCTCCTCTCAATAAGTGATCGGGGGCGTCACTCCCCAGCTTAACCAATCACTTCGCTCTATTCTCACAAACCTATCATAGCGCTCCGCTAACCCTTTTAAATCTGCTCTCCCTCCTCCAGCTGTCATTTCAGGTGACTCAACGCAACCCTCCTCCAACCCCTTTTTCACCTCCTGTCCATCTGAACCCAGGGTCAAGCTAAGCTCTTCAGACCGACCCCAACTATCCATTCACCACCACCACCGATGAGACCCCGGGGGGTTTCATCGGATCGGTTCTCCCCTCCCGAATGATACTCCTGCACAACGGGGCCTAATCGCCAAAACTTAATTACATTCATTTGTGTATTCCTGGCAATAAATATGTATTCTTACATCAAAACTGTCTCTCCTGATTGAACTATCTCTGACCGAGAGTTGCCCGGTCACAAACTGGTAACAACAACAAAATGCTAGGGCAGCCGCTCCTTAAGGGAGATAGCATGCTGCCCAAGGCTGGGGCATCTGCGTCAGAGCGCAAAAGGTAAACATCTATGGAAATTATTCCCTGACAGTAATGATTACAAGTTTAAATAATAATAGAGTTCTTAAATGTCCAAATTCAAAGTTAGCTTGTTTGAGGCTTTAAGCACATTGAAGTTTTTTTTTTTATTTAACCTTTATTTAACCAGATAAAAAGCATTGAGATAAAATCTCATTTACAATGCTGACCTGGCCAAGAAGGCAGCAACGTTACACATAACACAAACATATAAAATACACAGAACATAACTAAGGAAACAAAGACAAAAAAGCAGTCACTACATTGTGCACATTAGGACAGTAAGAAAGGCACTACTTATTACTGCAAGAGCAGCTGGTGGTAAGGACTTCAGACAACTTCAATTTAAAACATGCTATAGAGACAAGTGCCCTCAGTTTGAGGCGTGATTGAAGGTCATTCCAAGACCAAGGACCATAATAAAAGAGACTCCTTTTTCCAGCCTCAGTACTCACCTCTCCAGAAGAAAGGACATTGTTGAGGTACTCAAGGAAGGCTTCATCTTTTATCTCATTGTCCGTGAAGATGAAGGTGATGCCTTTTCCGTCAGCCCCAGCGGTTTTATATAACAGTTTGAGGTCATCCATGAAATTACTCATGTTGTATGTTCTGATGAAGAAACAAAGTAAGCAGTGTCTAACAAACAAACTATCATTGTTCCCAAGTAGAATTAAACAGGCCAACGTGAATGAACTATCATAAGGATTTATATTGGATATAAGATTTTACTTAGTCAATGTGATCTGGAAGATGCTATATCCTGCTATGTATGAGGCCAGGCGAGTCAGGCTCTGTTTCCCTGATCCTCCCACTCCCACAAGCAAGGCATTACCATTGTCAGTTCGAATGATTCGTGAGATCTATAGGAAGGCAAATCTCAAAATAGTTAGAATGATTCTCTCGCCCGTTGTACAGGATAAGTAATGGTTTGATTGGCTTGTACCCTGACCTTGACAAGGTGAGTCATGGCATCTGTGAAGAAAACCAAATCCAGGCTGGAGCCCCTGACGAACTCGTTGTGCAGGGTCTGGTACAGCATCAGCTTTTCTGATAAATACTCAAAACTTGGCACCTGAATGAATTTTTGTTTGCACATATTTTGGTGACAGGCTTCTACATTGATTGCACAGATATCATACAATGTTGTAAATAATACATTTTACCAGTTCATAAATTTTGGGGGCATCGAAACAGGCATCTTCCTCTTCTTCTCCAGTAGGCTCAGGAGCCTCTCGCAGGAAATCCACAAAGTATGGCTCAGAGTGAAGTCCTGGGACCAGACTGGGGTCAACATGCTCTTCAATCACACGTGACACACCCTTCTCAAACCACTGTCGGTCCTCTGAGCAAATAAACCTATAACAAAATAATGTTTCAGTTTGCCATTCTGCCATTTTGGAGTACGTAAAAGGGGCTTTTTGTTAGCACGGTACCTGTCAGCAATCACTCTCGTACATTCACACTTGAAAAGAGCCAAGAGAGTGGGGATATCATTGCAATCCTCAGCCTTTACGTTTAACATCCCTTGCCAGATCCTCGACAAGTCTCTCAAATTGAAGACGTAGTGGAACTTGGATGGTGTAGGAAGCATTTTTGTCTTCAATAAGAAAACAACAAATCAGGTCATTCTTCATTAAGAAATGTATACCATTAATCAATCTATCAATATAATCTACTTCACATCATCTTTTCAGTAAGCACCTTTGTCCACTGCCATAAAATCCTCCCAGCAGACACCAGACCCTTTACCATATCTATAATCTCAGGATTGAAATTCCTGCATTCATGGAAATATCCACTGCCGATTACACCTGCACAGAAAGAGTATGTAAAAACTATGCGTATCATAAGCACAAAAAGAATAAGAAAAATGCATAATGTTAGAGACAGCTACCAAAGATCTTATCAATGGAGGTGTTGGATGGCAGAGTACAGTTGAAGACTGTAAACTGTCTCTTCAGTCTTTGTGGGATGTCGTTTCTCCCACCACCAGGATGAATCATGGCAGCCTGAATCATGACATCCACAATAGTGGTGAAGTCTCCCGGTTTGTCTAGGTTGTACATGCCCTTCATTTCCATCATCTGGCGTACTATCTCATTTGTGATCTGGAACGGCAGTCAGACACAGAAGATACTCAGACTGAACATAAAATAGTCAACAAATCAAATTTAAAAAACTTGCTATATAAACACCTGATCTCCCCATTCATTGACGATAGGCATGTTGATGTCATCAACGAAGACAGTCATCCTGCGCCCCCCTGGGGGACCATAGGTGCTGCCGATCCTTTTCTCAATGTAGCTTTCCACTGTGCGCTTCATCAGAAAAACAAATATTTTGCAATCTGATTCCTAACTGTTGCAACTGATTCCTAACTGTTGCAA
>CALSBZ010044954.1:543718-583308 GCA_943591055.1 Gobionotothen gibberifrons | reverse complement strand
AACTGTTGCAACTGATTCCTAACTGTTGCAATCTGATTCCTAACTGTTGCAACTGATTCCTAACTGTTGCAACTGATTCATAACTGTTGCAACTGATTCATAACTGTTGCAACTGATTAAAAACTGTTGCAATCTGATTCATAACTGTTGCAACTGATTCCTAACTGTTGCAACTGATTCCTAACTGTTGCAACTGAATCAAAACTGTACAAAGCCATTCATAGAGAGCATGATAAATAACATACCTGAAACATAATGGGTTCTGTTGCAGATGAAAAGTTTACGGACTTGGACAGGTCTGTCTCAGGATCAAATTTTTTAGTGTAGCTTTTTATCATGACGGTCTTCGCTGTCCCTTGTTCACCAATAAGTAGTACAGCCTATGCAAAGAATATGTACATGTTAAAAAAAAAAAAACAGTATTTAGATATTTGTGTTATTTTATAGGTGACAAGATCACCTTGTGTTGTTTGGCAATAGTCTCCAGGAGGAAGGAGGTTCTTGTGTTATCCACATTTGGCACAAGAATGGAAGCGTAGTCAGGCACACAATCTGTTGCATAGATATACTCTCCAACAAGGTTATTCCAATGGCACCATTCACCTGAAACACAAATCATATATGTATACAGTAACAGTCCTTTAAACACTGTTAAAGGCAGCAAAGTGGTGTTCTTTTAATGCTGTACCGTTTGTGTTGACCATGTACTCAAACATAGTCTCCCCCTGCTGGGTTTGAGGTACATCAATGTGACTGTCATGAGCTTGGATGAAGTTCTCCAGTTTTTCTCTATCCTGTAACTCTAAAAGGGCTCCCAGGCTCCACATCAGGCAGAAGACAAAAAGACGTTCAAGGTGGTGGTCACCGGCCAAGCCCCCTGTCTCCTTGGTTGGGATAAGGCCCTCCAGCAGATTCACAGACTGTAGGGTAGATCATATTCAGATCATTCAGTGTTTCATGACACAAGTTTAGAAACATACTTCCTAATTCCTGTTTGTCTTCAACATGTTTGTGTGTACATACCTGCACGATGTAGTTGCACTCTAACAGCTCCATTTTCGGTTTAAGATTCTGTTTCATAAATAAGTAAGCGTCCTCAAATATCCTGTCATACAGAGTCAAAATGCTTTCTGCCTCTCTTGCATTGCGCTTGTGAGCCCATCCCTAGAACATAAAGAACATGCTCAACCTAAACACTCAATTTTAAAAGAAGAATTATTCTTTGCAAACACTATTCTTTGATCATTTAACAAATAAACTGTACCTGGAGTATGGGTTGCCAGCTGAGAGCTGAGGAGCTCATGAAGACCATACCCACCCGGGACACAGTAGCAGGGGAGGCATTATCCATGTTGTGCACCTCAAACACCAGCTTGCAGCATGGAGACATGACGATGCGGTCACCATTAGCCAGGGTCAGAGTTTTGTTATCATCCAGCACAGAGTTGAGGTTCTCAATCCATATGGCGTCCACAGGGCCATCCAGCAAAATCCATATGAACTCCCCTAAAGTGTGAACATTTGAAAGCCATAACAACGTAATGTTTTAATATCAAACCATATCTTCCACATTAAAAACAGAATCTTTGTGTTCGTTTTGTTAGTTATTAAGCCATTAACCTTTCTTTCCTTTAAGCGTCCTCCTCCACAGAGTGGAAAATATTCCATCAGTCCAATCGTTGGTGGCTACGTCAAGACGACCGAACATTTGTGGGGCAGAGATTGCTTTGGGATTCATGCGCATCTCTCTGTGAGGGGCTCCACATTCAGCCATAGCTTTCATGAGTGTGTTGATGGCCGCAGTCTTTCCAGCTCCACTTGGACCCAGAGTCATCAGGCCATGACGCACTCGAGAAGACTCATAAAGCTGTTAGTAAAGGAAACATTTGAGTCATGTTTGATCCAAGCACAACACAACAGCAGCTTGACATACAGGTAAAGAGTTTCTGAGGTACCTGAACAAGCTTCAGGTTCCATGGTGGGTGGTTGACTAGACCAGCAAGCTCAACTTGATGGGCCACAGCAACTTGAAGTTCAACATATGTGCTCCCATCCAGCTGGATACCAGGGAATAGATCATTGATCAAACTGAGGAAGAGCGGCTCATCCTCATCCACCTGAAACATACAGAAAGATTCTCTTAAACAGTATCCACTGACACAGTACTATACCTCCGAAGTATGTTATCTTATCCAAGGTGGTAAAAAAATGAGATTGTGTAATACCAATTTAGAAAGATTCATGTCACGTAGAACTCTCATGACAGTGCTGGACTCTGTGTCTTCAGGTCGTGCTCTTTTATTGGCTCCAAGTGTTCTCAACACGGACAGGATGTTCCTCAGGCCAAAGTCATAGTGGACCTGACAAATAGCAGAGGACGTTTGTCAGTAGGTCAAGCCTCATACCAAAATAAGAATCAAGCATTGGCCACAACATTCTCACCTGTTTTGTAAGTTGTTCTTCACAGAGTTTATAAAGGACAAAGAACTTCTGGGCCAATACGACATTGTCATTAAATCCACAACTGGCTAGTTTGACTCTCATGATGATCTGCCCAAAACAATAGCAGAACATTTACCATGTGTAATGATTAGAGCTCTACAAAAACAGTTGTTTTCCAGCACATGTAGCTATGACTTACTTGCCGGTCTGGTACCATCATTGATACTGTCCTGAATTGCACTTTTAGGTTTTCAGGAAGTTCCTGACGACCTGCATACCCTGGGTTCTACATATCGAATAGAGACACAACATATTTAGTGTATTTTTTGTATTTTTCAGAGATTCCTGTGCATTTTTGTATCTTACCATTGTGATAAACAGGCCAAACTCTGGATTCAGATGCACTAAGTCTCCATCAGTAAAGATGAAAGAGGTTTTGACTTTCTTGCGTGCCATCAGGACAATGTAGATCTGCTGAGCAGCAACAGAAAGCACTGGCAGGTCGATTCTGTTGAACTCATCAAAGCAGCCCCAGGACCCTGACTGTGCAAGGCCTGAAAAAGAATAGATGATCAGACAATTGAAATGTCACACACCCTGCTGGATGAATCATTTTATTGCCCGGGATACCTTTGTATATCTTGCCAAGTCCTCTAAAGTCCATCTGGTCCGAGCAGTTAAAAACCACAACATACTTGCCGAGGCAGCGACCCATGTCTTTAGTGGTTTCAGTTTTCCCTGTGCCAGCTGGACCTGCTGGAGCTCCTCCCATGCTCATGCCAAGAGCCTGGGACAGTGTGATATAACACCTGTTGATCAAAATAAATGTCATGATTCAACTTAGAAAATAAACAGTGTAGAAAAAGGCAATATAATCAATATATAATTCTCTTTCCTGTCAGTCAGAGGGGTGATGACCAGACGGTCGGTACAGCCTAGGAACTCATTCTGATACATGAAGTCCACATTAGTAATGGACACAAGGACCTTATCCACATCCTCCTTGAAGAAAAATCTGCTCTGCTTCAGCCATTCAAAGTCACTGATAGATTTGATACGCTTTTTTACCTGAGGACAAATCAGGATATCAATATCAACATCTTGGATACATTACAAAAAACAGTCAAGATAAAGATATAAAGATTCGTAGAACCTACTAGGTCATTAAATATGTCACTCTGGTGCACATGGATTGTGACGAGCGTCTCATATTTGATTCTGTCAAATTTGGTCAGATCACAGGTTGTTTGTTTAATTAGTGCGCTGAGTAGATTTAGAAATTTCTTTTTGGTAAAAGGCATGATCTCCCTGTCATATTCAGCAGATTGCAGTGCCTCTTCTGAATCTCTTGTCCATAGCATCTGGATCCCCAGCAAGCCCACCTAGAAAAAGCATATAAAGAGATCACCACGTAGTAGTTTAATCAGGATATTAATTAGTCATTCTTTTTGTGGAAACATCTTCAAGTGTTGGTTGTTCGTATCCAACTTAAACAATAGAGAAAAATCGATCTAAAATGGTAAACAAGGTACAGGCAATGTAGAGCACATATTCACTACTGTACTCAGACCTGGGATTGGAACTTGTCGAGGAAAGGCACAAGTTCAAAGTCTTCATCGTTGACCTCTAGATCTGCAGATTTTATTACAGAGTGCAATGAAGACTGCTGTTGTAACAACAGCTGCCCGAGCCAGAGCTCCACGGGTCCCTGTCCCATGACAGGGTGGTCCAGCTGAAAACACAAATACACATTTACTATACAAGATACTATACTTCTTAAGAGAGGAAATCAGCAAAGTGCATTTACTCAAGTACAATTTTAAGGTGTTTTTCCCCTCTTTTTCTCTCCTACACAGCATTTTAAAGTTATTGTATCAATTATAACATATGTATCAATTAATACATTTTACATACAAAACACATAACACATACACACTAGGGCTGCTCGATTATGGCAAAAATCTTAATGATTATTTGGGTCAATAATTGATATCACGATTATTAAAAACAATTATCCATTTACTATGAAAACATCCATTTATTGAAAAAAATAAAATGGAACAGTATGTTTTGAACAGTTGATTACCCTGACATTTAAGTATAATTCAACTGAAAAACCAATACAAAAAAAAAATCGTTGCAAGCCAAAATCGTAATTGCGATTAAAATACGATTAATTGAGCAGCCCTAATACACACTATACTAAATCATACAGTTTTAAAGATTCCCAACAATTTATAAAGTAATTAAAATCAATTGAACCAAATGAAGCTCCACATGTTGTTAGTACATGATTCTGCAATCAGCGTTACGTACCGGAAGCTTCTCTCCCTCTTGTGAGATAACACCCATAATCTTGTCATACTCAGTTGAATGAAACTCCGCTTCGTTAACATTGTCAAACACTCCGAGAAGATGCGGCTGAATTGTGTGAGAGTCACTGGCTTGTCCGAGGATTTCCAAAAGGGATGGATCAGACACGAAGAAGAACCGTGGGAAGAGGAGCCTCTTTTTCTCAAGGTACCTGTTGAGTCAGATCACATGGTCTCCAGTGAACACGTCGCCACCACCAACTGCAGCAAAGGCTTTGCATATGTGAGTATTAACCAATGAAAAGAAGGAATAAGAACGAGCCTGATGACAGTGCTGGAATGGAAAACAATAATACAATCCCCACTATGTTTGTATAAAACCAAATATGTAAAGCTTTACCCTGCCAGAGATTTTTGACAGAACTCCAGCTGTTTCTGCAGATCTGGGAGGAGCTGTACCAGAATTGGATCACCCACGCAGCACTCCACCACATTTGGGACTTTGTGGGCTCGCTGCATTACTGTAACCCAGGACTTGTCAATGTTCTGAAAACGCTTTGCTTCCTACATTGGAAAGAAAAAAAAAAATCATTGGGTTTATTTAAAAGCTGATTATTATTTGCAAACATTAAAGGTAGGGTAGGTAAGAATGTAGAAACCAGCTCGAGTGCGCTAGAATTTGAAAGTACACAACTGGAAAATATCTGCCCCTTCCTTCAGACTTCCTTACAGAGCCCCTCCTCCAACACACACGAACATGCACATGACCAATGAGGGCACGAGATAAGTTTGTGCACGAGATGGAAGGCTGACAGGCAGGTAGGCCATCCAGTTACTTTAGCCGGGCCGGCTCAGATGATTGGTCGTGCTTTTTACAGCGCTACGGCTTCCACAGATTACATTTTTGTATGTATTTATTGTCAAAGCATTTAATATATTCATTGCTATCGGGATGTTAAGATCATTCCATGCAATATAACACAAAGTGTTTCTGAAGTGAATTACCTACCCCACCTTTAAGATAAAGTCAATTCGTATTACCTGTGGCAGGTCTTTGGCAATGTCCCCCCCAACAAACACAGCTTCCAGATAGATCCACAGGTTTTGCACAATTACCCACTGCTCAATAACATCCGTTGATGTTGAAAGGTTTGACACCCATTCCTGGATCTCTGCTTTATAGAAGGCACTGTACCTATAAAAGGAAGACAAGGACACTAGTTACTTAAGACCGCACGATGCACTGTGTGGCTTCAATCGTTGCTCTGCAGTACCTGTTGCTCAGCTGTACCTGTTGCTCAGCAGTGACCCCAGCACCATTAGACTGTCCTCCAGGAAGGTAAGGATCTCTGTTGTGTCCGCTGCTTTCAGCATCAGTTCACCTCTATCCTTAAAGTTGATCAGGCTCAGGAGCTGGCCGGACCACACTTCTTTCACCTGTATCAACTTGGCGTCGATATCCTTCTCCTTTATAGACGATATACAGATGTCCTACAGATGCAAAGAAAGAATCAAGCTTAGGAGAACAACATTAGATCAAATACTGTAACTAGAAATTAGGGCAGGTTGCAACCCAAGTATCCAAGAAGCCAGCAAACCTCAATATCGTCCTTGTACTTCAGAAGAGGCGCTTCCATGATGTTGCGTAGCATAAAGGTGACGGACTCCACCTCAAAATGGTGCCCAGTCAGGCCTGTGATCCGGTCCCAGTGTCTCCTCATCATAGACTTGCTTGCCATCATCTCAAGCAGAGGACATGACTCACTGAAATCATCAATTGTCTTTTTCAGGTCCATGAAAGCTGGCCAGTCCTTCAGTGCTTTGGGTAGCTTTCGGCACCTAGACATAGGGAACAACATTGATATAAAGGTTTGAAAGAAATAGACAAACATTTTTAAGTTGTATCTATATATACTTCAATAATTGTAACTTTCTACAGAAGTTATAGAGATGATATTGTATTAATGGGCCACATTACAGTGTTTTGTGCAATAATGTTTTAATATTGGCACATGCTTACCTATAAGCCAGTGTTTCTCAAACTTTTTCATACCAAGGACCACTTAACAAATACAAAAAACACTCGCAGACCACCTAACTCCCCAAATACGATAGGCCTGCTTACCACTCCAACAGTATATAGCAAAGTACAGCCTAATAATAACAACAGCTTAACGTGACCTCTCTGTATCGCCTCGTTCACACATTAAATCAACAATACAAATACAACTACAGATTATATAAGCCTTCCGTTCAAATGCGATTTAAAATGCTCACAGGTTTTACACCTCTTATGAAATATTTATTATGGAGTTTATGTCCAACAGACTCACAGATCGTTGGCTACTGAGATATACTCACGGACCACTAGGGGGCGCTCACGGACCACACTTTGAGAAACAATTGCTATAAGCAATGTCGTTTCCCAACAAATACAAAGCATAGTGCATATTGGCTGTAACAGTGAGGTGGGGGGAAACAACAATAATACTTGGATTACCTGTTCTGAAATTCCAAAAGTTCTCCATTTATCTTCTCAATATCCACTTCTGTCCACAGAATGCTATAGTACCCGCTGATTTTACCCATCACTGCATCATAGAGGCCATAGAGTTTGTGCAGGAGGTCAAGCTCTTTTCTAAAGTTATAAAAGGAAATCATTGATTGAATTAGTCTGAACACATTTTCAAATATTATCAAGATCAACAACTTAACCAAGAACTCCAGGTAAAGTAGCTTTTGTAGAGTTTTACAAACTTTTTCTTCTGTAGGCAGTCATACTGTGTGACTGGCAAGCCGAGGAGTTGCTCCCCAGAGTTATACGTGGTGAAATCCCTCCACAGTTCTTCAAATTGAGTCTGAGGAGAAACAAACAACAAGGTTTTAATTTGATGGTATTTTCCTTCATCTTACTTCGTTTAATTTAATTTGCGTTTCTTCTTTACATGGGCTAAAAATAGTGAGGACACAATTCAATTATTTGAAGTAATGGTTCACAGGTTAAAACAATAAAAAAGTGTTCTACAAATTGTATATGTAATATATGGCCTCTCTTCTTGTGTTACCTGACAGATCCGAAGCCTGGCGCTGGCTTCTTGGGGAGCAATTCCATCAGCCATGGGGCCTTCCTAAAAGCAAGACCATTTGAATCAGTTTTAATTAATTGACTTTGAATGATACAAATCTTTCCTACAAATTCACAGATGACTTACTGTATCATACTGATTCAAAAAAGTGCCAACATCATTTTGGAAAGTGGTTACACCCTCCAGAAGGTCTTGTTTGAAAATGGGCTGCTTACGAACAAGTTCTTCTTGCACTAATCTCTGGGAAAGACAGGAACCAAAACGTTTCAGAAGAACACATTATAAAACCAAAAAATGTAAATATATATATGAATACAATTATAATACTAACAGCTTTAGACTGAAGCTTTGTGAATAAATGCCTCAGATTGAACACTCCCTCTGCTTCTCTTTTGGTCACCTCTGCTTCATATTTAGTCAAAATTTCAAAAGCTTCCTGTAACATGTAACATAATCATAAAATGGTTATTTGACATGCACATAATTGAAAATGCAGTTCTTACTTATCAAGGAAAAAACAACATTTCTGAACCACGTGATCAAACGTTTTTCAGAGCACACAGATAGATTTAAAATTTGATATGCAACAAATGTCATACCTCAATGGAAATCAATGTCATATCAGTTTGTATTTCAGCATCCCGGAGCTTAGACAGGGCCCCCATGGATTTGCGCACATCTTCGAGATTAGTCACAGGGTGGGATAGTTGTACAATGTATTTGTTAGTATGGATGCTGGTGTCGATCATTTTCTTCTTGTACTTCTCCTTCAGGTATTTGCACAAAAGCTTCTTCCAGGCTTTGGTCTCAACCGTCAAGGACATCCTTAATGGAGCTGCATTCAAGAGATATCATTTACAGTGCAGAAAATGCAACCCCTTCGCTCTAACATAAACACAGTTCACAAACCAGGCCCGACCTACAAATCACGGAAAAACCAAAATGTTGCCATCAAATCCAATCCAATCAAATTCCCTATGATAGAGGGGGGGTTTTTTATTGTAAAAAAAGTGTTGGCTGAGACAGCAATGTTGGTAAGTATGTACACGGCTTGGTTTCAGACAGAAATATATTATTACAACATTTAAATGTTGAAAATGTGGTGTTCCCAAAAGGTCATTACATATACAGACAATCATGCTCAACACATAGCTGCAACTGTAAAAGTAAAAAACTCAGACCATCCTCTGGCTGTGTACTGTAATGCTTTCTCTCAAGTATCAAGTGAAACCCTGATGCTGTACACTATTACTGCTACCGTACCTGTTGACAATTCAGTCGACCCCAAAACAATGATGGGTTTGATATCATCAATATCTTTTTCAATTGAGTCGTAGTGCTGGATTTCAGATTTGATCTGGATCAAGGATGGATTGCTGTCCATGAATTCCTTTAAAAGTTAAGATAAACATGATGTCGTTGGTCATCATCATCATCATCATCATCATCATCAGCATTATTGGAAAACATATTTTCTGCCAAAAGGTCTTATGTTATGTGTACAAACCTTGACTTTGAGGTTCCTGTCAACCTCCCAAAGCACTCCGAACGGGCTGAATTGCTTCAGAACACCGGCTGCTTCTTTCCTTTGGGTGCTGACTGCTGATTTCAGAATGACCACAACCTTTTTTATGTCCTTGTGTTCAACAACTCTGTGATAGAAATGTTCTTTTTCTCCGCCTGTATGAAAAGATTAAATGTATTTTGACTATAGAGAGGCGAAGTCCCGCCCATCTACTTCCGACCCATGGGACCTTATTTCGGAAAAATGATGTATTGCAGTCAATGGGGAGAGAAAGATTATCTTTCGATCCCGTTTGAATTGTGCCACGAATTACACATATGATGTTTGTCAATGTAAAAAAAATATATCACAGTTTGTCGTAAAACTGTTGAAATATAAGACTGTGAAAAATACGCAACTAGAACCAGAATCCCGGCCCCACATGCTGGCTCTTTCGGAGCGGACGAACACCCCTTGTGTGTATGTACAGCTCTCAACACGCCCAGACTTGGAGTGAATTTCTCCTCGTTTAATACCTATCGCCTCATTCTGAAAGAAAGAAGTGAAATGTGCCAACGTGACGGCCGTCTTGGTGTGTGGTGCGAGGCGGGAGATGTAGTTCATTGAGCAGTTTCACACAAAAAAAAGTGTTACTTCACAGTTTTACGACGCATTTTTTTTTTTTGGCTTGCAAAATTATCTTTTAAATTGACAAACATCATATGTGTAATTCATGGCACAATTCAAACGGGATCGAAAGATACGTTTTCTCTCCCTATTGACTTGAATACATATTTTTTCCGAAATAAGGTCCCATGGAGGTCCCCCGGAAAGGGAGGGACTTCGCCTCTCTATATGAAAGAAAAAGCCTACAAATATATGACTTACTAAACTTTAATTTAATGCATTTCGTCTGTTTCCATTTAATAAGACGAATAGTTGGTTGCCTCAGATCCACATTCATTATATGTAAGGATACACTGTATGTGATTTCTGTCTTTCAGGTATTCATCCATGTGCATGCTAACAACAACGTACCTTTGTTCTTGGTGCCATCATGACTGTATTCCCGCTGCCAGGCAATGCCCTTGCTTATTTCCAAGACCAAGTCGATTAACCGATTGATTGCCTGTTGGATCTCCTCTACAGCGGGAATCATTACCTGATGACAACATCAGACAGAGAACACATATTTTCTGTTTAACACAATTGGCTGAGTTATCCATCCCCTTTAAACAAGTAACAGTACTTGTGTGAGGTGGAATTAGTTGCCAATGAGAAGTATAAACTCACCACGTTTGGTATAATCAGCTGGACTTCACTATTTATTAGCGAAACCATCTTAGACTTTCTTGATTTCGATCTGGAAGAGATCATGTCATTTCTATTAGATGTTGGCCTTTTTAATGTTTACATGCTGAATAAAACAGACACACTTACTTAGTGCCACATACTCTCCTTCTCAGGGCCTCCAGAGATAGCTTGGTTGTTTTCACCAGTGCATCGAATACCCTCTCAGTAAAGTATTCATAAAGCTTCTTAAACTCCTGGAATTAAGATGTTTTATTTAAGCATTGACATATTTATGCTTATGGTTTTTATATGAGCAATGTTTTATAGTTTGTAAGCAAACAAACCTTCTCAAATTTGATTACTCTATCTCTGTCAGGACCTTCTGAATTCCTTCCCACATCCTCACTAGGGGTTTTCTGAGTCTCTCCTGAGAATGACACAGTCCGTCGTCCTACAATGAAAAGGTTAGATAAAGGAGATAAACATGCATACATGTAAGATATTGTAATTTCAGGTGCTGTATGACTGTTTCTTCAATTGTTTTATATTAATTCCACCTGTATTCAATACCTGAGATAGGCAATTTACCTGAAACAGGTTCCTCCACAGTCTTCTTTATGCTTTTTGATTCATAAATGCCCCTGAACACATTACCAAGCTCCTTCACTGCTCGTTTAACACGATTATATTTGAAGTCCAATATCTTTGTCCACTCCTTAGAATGATTCTAAAAACAGATATATAATGTCAATAAATGAACCAGACATAAATCAAATAGAGAGGCGAAGTCCCTCCCTTTCCGGGGGACCTCCATGGGAACTTATTTCGGAAAAAGTATGTATTGAAGTCAATGGCGAGAGAAAGATTAACTTTTGATCCCGTTTTAATTGTGCCACGAATTACACATATGATGTTTGTCAATTTAAAAGATAATTTTGCGGGACGGAAAAAAAAGTTTTGCCGTAAAACTGTGAAGTAAGACTTTTTTTGTGTGAAACCGCTCAATGAACTACATCTCCCGTCTCGCACCACACACCAAGAAGGCTGTCACGTTGGCACATTTCACTTCTTTCTCTCAGAATGAGGGGAAAAGTATTAAAAGAGGTGAAAACCACTGTCTGGGCATGTACATACACAAAAGGGGAGTTAGTCGGTTCGTAAGAGCCAGCATGCGGGACCGGGATTTGTAGTCTTTCTAGTTGCGTATTTTTCAGTCTTGTATTTCAACAGTTTTACGACAAACTGTGACTTTTTTGACATGGAAATTATTTTTTAAGATTGACAAACATCATATGTGTAATTCATGGCACAATTCAAACAGGATCGAAAGATACGTTTTCTCTCCCCATTGACTTCAATACATAATTTTTCCGAAATAAGTTCCCATGAGTCGGAAGTAGATGGGCGGGACTTCGCGTCTCTATGTATTTCAGATTAAAAAAACTAAACCTTTGTTAAGGCCATATATAGGGCAGCAGAAATACATGTTGAACTCAACATTATTATAACAATATTCAGCGAAGAATAAGGAAATTCAATATTCATGTAATAATTTTGAAGATGAATAAATACCTCATTGAGGTCCATCAAGTGCTGCACTGAAGATGCATGGTCTTCAGGGAGCTCAATCATCACAGTCTCTGAGATGTCTCTAAGGACATCATCAATGTGTATCTTACAGACATCCTGCACCTGGAAAACAGGAAAGGAAACATATAGAAATATTCCTCTAAACGCAATAGCAGCTTCATGAATACCTGAAGGGTAGAAGTGTGAAAAGGGTTGCTGACTGGCGATTGCAATGCTATCCATATGTGACAAATAAAGATAGCTAACATTTGGTAAGAGCGTTTCTTCAGCAACATACATTCTTTACGAGATGTTTAAGCTCAAACAAAGCAGCGTCCACATTTTCGAAGAACTTGTCCAGGAGAAAAGACGACCAGGTGAGCATAACCGAGCCGTGGCGAAGCACAGATTCCACCTAGCATTTCACCAAAACAGAACAGGTAAATAATTAGAAACTGAAAGCGTTCTATAAATAACACAACAGTAACTTTTTAAGGCACAAATGACGTGATAATAAAAATGTGATAAAGCTAGTTCCACATCTATTAATATTGCCTGTAGCAAGCTTTACATTTGGCTTTTTATACAATTTCTCACATAACGCACTAGTGTTTTAGTGGATAAGGAACTTATCAAGAAGCACTGAAAGGGTTTGTTTGCACTGACCTGTGGAACATAGAAGTTGAAGTATTTATGTTTAATTTATCATAACATTATATGTGATACAAGTCTCTCTTTACCAATTCGATTTATTTTGTATTAAGGTAAATGTTCTTCTTCAAAAATGAACTGTGTTTACAAACTGCTTACATGTTTTATTTTTGAAGTCATCAGGTTGACTAACTCTGCAGGAATGCTCTGAATGGTCGCCTCATAATCTGCCAAAATAGTCTATAGAAAAAAAAAAAATACACAAAAAAGTCATTTTTAATAAAGCTTAGTTCATCTGTTAAAATGTTTTAAATGTCATTATAATTTACCTGCAGTCGGAGGTGGTCGGAGTTGAGTTTGCTTTCCAACTTTACCAGATTCAAAGCCTGCTTCGGAACCTCCATTCCCATCTTCATCAAACAGTTAGCCTCCCGTATGACCTCGGTGACTTTAGGGTCGAAGTTGACAACTAATTTCCCAGTCTTTGCGTGACGAACCAGCAGAGTAATATTCAAGACTGTAATGAGGAGGAATGGGGGAGAAGGCATTTGAAAATAATTCAAGGTTCAAGGAGAGTGCCACAGTGACGCGTCCTAAAACCCGGAAGTAAGTTAGCACTTCCGGTTCCTTCGACAAAAAACAATGCAATTTCTCCATAGGCTTTTGGAAAATAGCTCGAAATAAGGTCTGTGGTTGACACACATTGAAGAGACAGATCATTGAACCGTTTTGTTCAGCCGGATAATCTCCACATGTCTACCCTACTTTTATCATTTTCGAATCATAAATCTAATCGATAGGGTTTTAGGACGCGTCACTGTGGCACTCTAGGGCAGTGATTCTCAAACTTTTTTCAATAATGTACCCCCTTTGAAAAAAAAATTCAGCCAAGTACCCCCTGATCAGCGCAAAAACTATTTGTTAGGGACAAAATGCCTATATAAAGAGGTACAGTACAGCGCTGCACCATCAGTGTCTATTAATATAAAACCCACACTGCTCAAACTTCCTTTTTTCATTAACATAAAATAAATCTCACGTACCCCCTGCAGTACTCCAACGTACCCCTAGGGGTCCACGTACCCCCATTTGAGAACCACTGCTCTAGGGTATCAACATATCAAGTCATAGCCAGGTAACTTACTATAATCCAGTTTGGACACTTCAGTCATCCATGCTCTGTGGTAAACAGACTCAAACTCTAGAAATGCAGCTGCAGTTTGGTTGTACATTTTCACCACATCTTGTCCCTCAGGGCTGGACAGGATGTCAGAGTTGTTCTGTTAATGGCAAAAGGTGCTTTCAACATTAAAACAATTCAGTAGATAACTCATTTTTTAAAGTTGTTTGAGAGAAATTAAGCCATACTTTTATGTATGTGATGGGTTCCTCTATTTTTTGGTAGAGATGCTTGACCCAACCAATCCTTCCAGCCACTGGAGGCATGTTTCTAGCTAATGGTGGGTCATCTCTCTGTTTTTCATAGAGCTGCAGAGAAAATGTCAGGCTTTATACACTTTTTCACCAATGATTTTCAATGACTTCTCCATGACCTTTACCTAATTTTCCATGACCAAAACAATTACTCTCTCAGCGGTACCACTGAAAATTGTTTATTTTAACATGGAACAGGAAAATAAAGTCGGTTGTGCCTATCTAAAACAAATGAAATAGTAGGCTTACTAGTCAGTTAAATGCCATTTTACATTTCATTACTATACGATACAGTATTTATTATCATTAAAGTATTACTATTTCGGCGATTAGATAAAATATAAATTATATTTGATGCAACTTTAGTTACATTTCCATGACATTTCCAAAACTTTGGGAAAAATATTGTTTTCCATAACTTTTCCAGGGCCTGGAATTTGCATTTTGAATTTCAATGACTTTTCCAGGTTGGAAATGAACGTAAGAACCCTGAAATGTACATGTTAATTTAATCAAAAACTTCAACGTTTTAATTTGACATTTATATATTATTCTCAGTGTCGACTGAAGCATGGAAATGGGATACCTTTTTCGCAAACTCTACTTCTGAGAAATAGTGCTGAAGAATACGAGCCAACAGGTTGGAGATTTCCGAGTCAAGACAGGGAATATTCAGCCTCTGAAAACTACAAATAATAAGAATCATTAAACACTGCATTAAAATGTTAGGATTAGAAAGCCAAATCATCCACAGTTTAAAAAAAAAAAGACAGAACAATGTTTATATTATATTTATATACTAACCGCTGTATTAGGACCAGAGCTTGCTGAGATGAGAATTTGTTCAAGAAACAGGAACTCATAAATCCCCGAAGCTGATGCTGCAGAAAGGGATAGCCGAAATATAAATAAACCATCTATTGTATATTTGGAACAATACTTAATGAACTTAAAGAAAGGAAGCTACCTACATTACAAATTGTACACAAAAGGATATAAATATACCTCAATGTGGCCAGTTTGAGCGATGAACTTCGTGAAATCCGACTCAAATTCAATGGTCCTTGGAGTCAACATGTCATACTGCTTCCTCTTCAGGTTCATGGACACAGTGTGGAATTGTCTGGCCAGAATCTCAATGCCCTCAATATTTGATTTCCCAAGGGGTTCAAACATCTTGAACAGTGTAATTATTTGTGTGATCTACAATAGAGGATGCTTGGTTACTTTGCAAGACCTTGTAATTAGAGTGGGATTCAAATTTAAAAAGTGAGCATGGACCGCACCTTTTCAAGCTGCTTGCAGAAGCCCTCAAACTTGCAAAAAATCTGACTCTCTGAAACATCAAAGGGCTTCTTTCCAGGACTTTCCATATTTTTTTTCTTTGCTTTCTGGAAGCATGACTGATACTCCTGAAATAGGCAGATGCAGTCCTGCCAAAAATAGAAGATGCATAAATAAAGTGGCATGCTGATTTTAACACAAGTTACATGACACCACAAAATGATCCATAAAGCGGTAGGTGTCATTATCACCTGCATTTTCTTGACCATTTCCTCAGCATCTTGGTCCCATATTAGACATTTGCCGTTGTCAGTAATATATGATCTGCAGGCTGTAACCATCTGATTTGTAACCTGGACGTTTTTTTTCAGGAACAAAAAGTAAATTGGACGCTTACATTTTCTGAAAACAACTTAAATGTTCTGCGACTAAAAACAAAACACTTACTTTTACGAACAGTGCTGATATCTTTTCTCTGGTATTGTAGTACAATGAAACATTGTAAATCATTTGAATAGCATTGATGACGTTCGGCACGCATTTCAACATGGTGACCTGAAATCACACATAATTCAAATATTATTAAACTATTAATGTACCTAAAAATGGTACCGAATCACCTTCATATGTGAAATTCTTAAAGTTCCAGTTAAAGTTGTAACATTTTTGATATTACCAAAAAATCTATTGGCTCTAGGAGAAGTAGAAAGGTGACTAGTACGATCTGTCGCACTTAGATTAGATTACTTTATTGTCATTACAAAATGCAAGCACAGTGTAACGAAATTAAGGAGGGTCTAACCAGAGTGCAAAACAGTCACACAATTATCAGAAGTATGTACAAAATAAAGGTAAATAGATGGGAAATGTATAAATAAGAATAAATACACAGATAATAATAAATACAGTACTGTATATACAGCAGTAATGTGCAAGGATAATTGCGCTTCAGCACAGCACACGACAACTTGCTGTTTCCTTCTGGAAATGCAACTGACGCCACACATACGTTTAAAAGAACTTGATGGATCAGTTTCCTTCATTGACTTTGTTTAGTAAAAAACTAGTTTAATCCTGTTTGGAAATAATGCATTTCTCCTTTACTTTAAAACTCACAGCTTTGTGTAGTCCACCATAAAAGCTGTCTTTAATTATTACCAGTTATCCACTAGAGGTCACTGTATCTAGGGTTTATTAACACCTGCTGCAACCATGGGCTGCATCTGAGATAGAATAGAATGGGAGGGATGAAACCCTCTTTAATGGTCACACATGCAGAGCACAGAGCACACAGTGGAATTTGTTCTCTGCATTTAACCCATCCTAGTACCAGGAGTCTAGTACTAGGAGCAGTGGGCAGCTATTGTACAGCGAAGCAATGGGAGTAAGGGGGGGTGTCCGATGCCTTGCTCAAGGGCACCACGGCAGGGCAGGAGGTGAACTGGGACCTCTCCAAATAGCAGTCCACACTCCATATTTTAGGTCTGGTCGGGGACTTGAACCGGCGACCCTACGGCTCACAGTCCAAGCCCCTACTGACTGAGCCACTGCCGGAGATTGTTGGCTTGTTCAATAAATATTGAATTCTATGTCAACTGTTGTGTTATATAAGTGTGTTATTGTCAAAAAAATAATAAGGATTGATATCATGGGTATCATGTGAAAGGTGATCATCAATGTTTAATATGTTTTATACCGATTTATGTCATTATTTCACTCTAATACGTATGGTGTAATAAGTCCTCCCTGTAGAATGGCAACACTCTACAAAGAAGTAATACATTTGATATGCAGTGTTTTAACAACCATTGGTCCTCCACACGTGTTCAACACATTGTGCCTGCAATATACCCCTACATCTTAGTGCAGATACAATGATGTAGCATACAAAAAGTACAAATACAAACGTTGCTTAAACATGTATTATAAATTACTGTTCCTACCGGGTCACTATTGTAAAGAGGTTGACAGATTTTCTCCAGTGTGTTAAGATATTTGACATTGTCCTTTGCCTCATTTACGCGATCTGTTATCCTGGCATCCAGCTCCCGCCACATCTATATAGTTCAAAAAGTTGATATACAATGTAATCCTTCAAAAAGACAAGTTAAAGATGCAATTTACGCCTACCGATTCTTGTTTCAAATAAAACTCTTTTCACTTGAAGTGATGTTCTCAGGTTTAATTAAAAAACACATAAGACATGTCTTAAAAAAGATTGAAAAATATATATACAATATCTCTGTATTACTATGTTGACTTTCTACACTTAAGCGTCCATACCTTCATAGTCTTGGAGTGGCTGATATGGAGCACCATCATCACCGCCTTACACTCTGGACCCTTGATGTGATTGATGATGGAGTTGAACCTTAAAGACATTTTTTTCCAGTGTTCTAACTCACTCAACGGGCCTGCAGAATCAACCCCTTTCCTTAACTGATCAGTTTCTATCAGGACCTGACGAGGATGGATATAGAGAATGGTTACAGTCTTTTCCACACGCAGTAATTCATCTACAATAAGATTAATTTTGTGAGTAATATGCTTTGGCAGTTAACTGATGCTTGATACTGGGTAAGTGGTAAAGGATGTATTTTTAAAGATTGTAAAAAAACCTACCTTCTCGATTTGCTTATACCATTGCATGAGAATTTCTTCCAGTCGATGCACCATGTCAAAGTTAGCAGCTGCAACCTTCATGTCTTCAACGGAGACCAACTTAGAGAAGTCAATGTCAGTGACTTTATTCAGGTGAACAATACTCTCATTGCTCATCTGGATGTCTGGGGTACAAACAAGCAAAACAGTACAAGATCATCAAATGCAATCACCACTATTATTGGGTTACACCAATATAATGGCTAACAGATAAAGCAAAGATTGACCATTTTAAAGAAATTAAATATGACTGGCGGAACAATTATGGTAAAGACTGTTGGTGTGGTGTGGTGTTGCTGCTTATAATGTATTATAATCAAAACTTGAAGACTTAAAAAAAAGTGCAAATGCCATCTTAAATCAAATAACAACTTACCATCTAAAGAGCTAAGGCAACACTTCATGGAGTACTTGAAGTTACTTTTAATTTTTTCACCATGTCTTGATTTATCTAAGACACCCCAGTTTTGTCCTGCATCGAGAGCTGGTAAAAGAAAATTGAAGGCATTTCTTGTTCCTTTTAGAAGGCCCTCTCTGGCATCGACCATTGAAAAGAAGATCTCCTACAAAGCATGAAGATAATATCATCCATCTCTTCACAAAATCCAAAAGGGAAAAAAAGGCAATTAAAATAACTGAACTGGGGTTGCTAATCTTACTGATGTGCAGTGTACAAATTAAAGCTTTACATTTTACACACAAACAATATCCAGAAGAACACTACTTTACACAAAACAGACTGTCTTACCTCACGTATGTTTTCTAAATTCACAGGAATGTCCACTCTGGTCCGTGTGAAAGAGCAGCAAATACCTGTCAGGCATGTCTGAGACAGATTGGCTAAAAACAGCCTCAATATTTTTCCCTTTTTGGTAGTGCCAGTATATGAGCGTCCACACTCTGAAATTAAATGGTCAAATGTTTTTTTGATTAAAATCTTAAATTAATCTGGACAATTTATAAAGATTCTGTACTAAAATGTAATATTTAAGTACGGGGACAAATACAATCAACTATGCAATACAATTATGCCTACCTATTCCTGGAACTTCCGACATTTGATACACAAAGGAAATGGCCTTACGACCTCCTTTGGCGAAGAAATCATCAAAATCATCCAGCTATTTAGCAAGAAGAAAAAATGAAATTATTTTAAACTTTTAATGAAATGGCAGAGTTGAATAGGCAATAAGGACATTCAACCAAAAACACACTTTTTATTTCGTCGTAAATAAAAACATCTACGAAATGTAAACTTCTCTTATAAGTCAAGGAGAGACACCGCTGGTAATGGTATCAACTACTTAGGTGTGACATACCTAGTATTATCTAAGGGAAAACAAGTTGTCATGGAATAACTCACAGGTGAACAATCTAAAATAAATTCCTCTACTGCTGTTGGCTTCAAGAACAGACCGTTGGCCAGGATGTCAATCATGTACTTGTGTGAAGGGGTGAGGAGCTTCTTTCTCTCCTCTCTAGCCTGCATGTATTTGGCCTGTAGAAAACAAAGGTTGTAAATAGAAGCAATGGTATTTCAACACTTGGAAAAAACGCTGTGCCATACTGAACCAGTACAACAAATGTGTTCACTTATATTTTGTAAGGACATGTACCTGAGATTCATGCTTGTTTGCCTTTGGATCAGGTGTATCCATCTTTGAGGGCTCAGGCAATATTACTTATTTCACTGTTGAATAACGTAGTTTTTCTGCATATTCTCTGTAATGAGCAAAAGAAACACAACATAATTGTATACCAACAAACGCTTCATTATCGTGGACATGTGAACTGTAGTTTGTTGAATAGACCTAGCAAAGTTATACAAAGTGACTTGATGAAGCCCCAAAGAAATACCGTTAATCCAAGTAAGATGTATTTTTTTCAATAAAATGATTTTGTATTTTCTTGTTTTACTCTGTATAAATACCTGTGTACCCCTGATTTCAATATTTTTGTGTGAATATAATGTTTGATTTTCTTGAATAAAGGAGAAAAAAAAGAAGAAAAAACTAGGTCAACGGTCAACTAAGCTAGACCAACGTTTGTGTATCGTTGTGGGTTTAAAGGCCTACCATTGTTGAAAACATACAGTTTATGTTACTAAATTATTCTTAACTGGCTAGTTTATTAACTTTATGCTACACTTAAAACTGTAATGAATACATTTAAAACATACAGTAAGCGTTTGCTAGCTAACACCAACGCTACCGTTAGCAAGTCAGACAGTTTGCTGTTAGCTAACATATCGTACCTCTTGTCAACGTTGCTAACAATATTTAACATATTGTCTACACTTACCAAAACTCAGTAATCCGATACAAATATAGCTGCGCGTTGGCTTCATTTTTTTGAGTGCTGTTTCTGTTTCTTCCAGGGAAGACTCATTGGTGGTGTAGTTGACAATGAAGTTATCATCCAAATCCAGCCGTTATCTCTTTGCGTTTTCTAACGGTAACTGTCGGGTTTAAAATGATGTCACGCGCACTAGCCGTACTGCTAGATATGACGTGAGGAAACAAACCAGTAACGGTCATTTAAGTTCTAACTAACTTTAAATTGAGTGGTGATCTTTATTCTTACTTTTAAGAGATAAAGCCAAACATTGTATTATGCTTGTTCGTGTATTTCTTTCAGATATGGCTCTAATATTTTTATTTAGGCTATATGTTATAGTCTTCACTCTTGTTTGAGACGCTTTAACAGGATGAACGCATACAAACAAACAACGATGAACAGTCTACCAACTTCAGAGATAATTACTTCCTCCTCTGGTCATGTGGTGACTGGTGACCACTTTAGTTTCTACATTAATATCTGGCACCCTCTGTAGGACTGTTGGTATAATGACAACGTCGAAATGAGAACCGCTGATCCTGGATCAGGCTCTGGAGAGGGCATATGTTTCGTGGTCCACTGTTATTGGTCCAGAGACACCATCTTGTTATCCAATAGCAGGCAGACATCTGTTCACTGGAGCGACTCTAAAATATTCTCCTCTTCCTTCTCTACAGGGTTTTCAATACTCAGCAAGGACATTGTCGGTAGTGAAAAGTTGATCAGAGGTGGGAAAATGCAAGTCTTGGGTGTAGTTGCGGTAATATTAGCGGTGTACTGTGTACATGCAAAGATCTACTTTCGGGAGGAGTTTCTCGACGGTGGTAAGTTTGGCATTTGAATCTTGAACGCTAACTGTGCATGGGGATTATTCATTGCGTGTTAGCAAAGCTGTTAGCCGTCATTTTGTCACACATCTCATCGTGTGTTTCTATTGAAAGCTTGTTCTTGTGCCGTTTAATCTGTGATTTAGTGTAAAAAACGAACCTCTCTATTTCATAACTCAAGATGGGTTGGCAGCTTGCTAACAACCCCAAGGCCCCAAAGCTAGCAAACGTTATAACCAGAGGTGTAAAGTAACTAAGTGCATTTACTCAAGTACTGTACACTTGTATTAATACACTTAATATAATTTGAGAGACTTTAACTTTACTTGAGCATTTAAATGTTTTGCAAATTTGCAATTCTACCTTACTACAATTCAGTAGTATACATAGTGTACTTTTACTCCACTACATTTTTTAAATGCCTTTAGTTACTTTGCAGATTTGGAATCATAATGTGACATATAAACAACACTTAAAAAGGACTTTAGTTACACCTAGAGTAACATTCACAAGCTACCCTGCAGCCAACACGGTTATTAAAGGTAGCTGCAAATTAATAATCGTAATCAAATCATATGATATATTATTCTGAAATGGTCCAATCTGTATAATGAATACTTTTACTTCTGGTACTTTGTGTATATTTTGATGCTAATACTTTTTTACTTTTAATTGAGTAACATTTTGAATGCAGGACTTTTACTTTTAATAAAGTATTCATATTCTGTGGTAGCTCTACTTTTACTGAAGTTCAAGATCTGAGTACTTCTTCCATCTTTGATATTAACGTTACCCTTTACTAATGACACCTTAGTTACTAGCTTTGTTGCAAGCAGGAAGTAGCTTCATGTAAAAGAAAGAGGTGTCGCAAGTGTTCAAAATGTGGTAATCTTACTGGTCTTTTTCTGTGCAGATGATTGGAGAAGTCGCTGGGTAAACTCCAAACACAAAACTGACTATGGAGAGTGGAAACTAACAGCTGGCAACTTCTATGGAGATGCTGAGAAAGACAAAGGTAATACAATTTTGCTTTTTGAAAATGTTCCAATTAACCTGATTCAACAGCTTTAATGCTTGAGGTAATCATAACATTACTGCCTTCTCAGCTCAGCCTTGGAATTATCTCACACTTCTAATATAAAAAAAACACTTATCAGGTCAATGTTTTGTTACTTTAGTGTTTTCATCTTATAGTACAGTTCCAACATTGTTAGCCATAGAGAACCTATTTTGCTTTTGTCCTGTTAATTCATTATTTTTGCACTCTTTTTTTCAGGTTTGCAAACAAGCCAGGATGCTCGCTTCTATGCCACCTCTGCCCGTTTTGAGCCTTTCAGCAATGAGGACAAGCCTTTAGTCATTCAGTTTACTGTGAAGCATGAGCAGAAGATTGACTGTGGTGGTGGTTATGTGAAGGTCTTCCCTTCTGACTTGGAGCAGACTGAAATGCATGGAGATTCCTCATACTACATCATGTTTGGTAAGTGATGATGTTGATGATAATAAAGAATTATAACTTAATGGTTACACTTTCAGAATTTGGAACATCTAGTAATTACATTTATTTCACACAGGCCCTGATATCTGTGGGTACAGCACCAAGAAAGTACACGTCATCTTCAATTACAAGGGCAAGAATCACCTCATCAAGAAAGAGATTAAGTGCAAGGTAAGTCTGGCTGTTAACAAAATGTTTTGGAAGATACAATATATTTTCTTCTTCTGCATCAATGGTGTAATTCAAACTCTTTTTTTTCTAGGATGATGAGCTGACCCACATGTACACGCTGATCCTGAATCCAGATCAGACCTATGAGGTAAAGATTGATAATGAGAAGGTAGAATCTGGCAGCCTGGAAGAGGACTGGGACTTATTGCCTGCTAAGAAAATCAAGGATCCTGAAGCTAAGAAGTCAGAGGACTGGGATGATCGTGCCAAGGTTGACGATGCTGAAGACGCCAAGCCTGAGGTGAATAACCTTATAAATATATTTAAGTAATAAAGTTATATATAAAGCATAGCATTTACCCTTGTTTTGCTTTGCACTGATGGAAAAGTCGTTGGGAAATTTCATTTGGAAGTGTTGTGTTTTTTCAATTTGTTTCTATCCTAGATTTTCACAGTAGTCCTGTGCTTTAAAAAAAAATTACATTTACATTCACAACTCTGTTAATTTGGTATTTTTGTATTCTTCAGGAGTGGGACAAACCTGAGAACATTCCAGACCCTGACGCTAAAAAGCCCGAAGACTGGGACGTAGATATGGATGGAGAGTGGGAGCCAGCCATGATCCCTAACCAAGACTACATGGTTAGCTGAAGATTTTTGTGATATTTTCTTCCTGAGAAATGTTCATAATTGACTCTGCTAAGGTATGTGCAGCCTGGTAAATATCTTCTGTTTTGCAGGGAGAATGGAAACCCAAACAGATCGACAACCCCGACTACAAAGGAGCCTGGGTGCATCCTGAGATTGACAATCCTGAATACAGTGCTGATTCAAACATATACAAGTTTGATAAGATTTCTGTGTTAGGTCTTGATCTTTGGCAGGTGAGAGAGAAAAACATAATGACTAGTATTAATATTGCCATAACATTGTTAAGCTACAGTGTAACAAATGCCAATGTTTATCTCAGGTGAAATCTGGTACCATCTTTGACAACTTCTTGATCACCGACGATGTGAAGGAAGCAGAAGACATTACCAACGAGACATGGGGTGCGACAAAGGTATGCTGGTATTCTTTTAAAGACGTATATTCTCATTTGTACAACACATGAAGTTGATGATATACTGAGAAGAACAAAGATACATTATTTTTGACTATCTAAACATTTTCCACAGGAACCAGAGAGGAAAATGAAACAGGAGCAAGATGACCTGAAACGAAAGGAAGAGGAGGAGAAGACCAAAGAACAAGAAACCGAAGGTGATGAAGAGGATGCTGAAGACGAGGAAGATGAAGACCTCGATGAGGAAGAAGACACAAAGGATGAAATGGAGGAGGCACTTTCAGAAATGGATGAAGAGGAAGCAAAGCTTAAAGATGAGCTTTGAGGATGTGTGGCCAGAGATGGTGTCTGTCCCTCCTCTAAAGACTCTGTCCTGTATTTCCCAGGGGTATTGTGGCTGCTGTGCATCCTTTCCCTGAGAAAAGGACACAACCTAATTGGTGGGCAAATGTAGTGAAGGGGGGCAAGTGGTTGATAATTGACAGTTTCTGTTTAGTATTGGTCATTATATTATCATGTTGCCTCTAGCTACTGGTTTGATTTTACGGTTTTCCATCCATATCCATTCCTCATTTTGTTATTACAGAGAATATGGAGGCACTGACAGCTGCCTTTTTCTTGATCTTCACATCTACCCCTGTAAAAGTTGCACAGTTAACCAAAAGCTGTGATTTCAAATTGAGATTTGCTGAGCATAAGAATTAGCCATTCATTGTCCCTGGGGTGGAATTTCCTCTTACAACCTGGTGAAACAAACATTGCACATATCTGCATAAACAAATCACAAAAATTAAGATTGTAATCTAATTTATTTCGGTTGTCTGTTGCACTGACATTTTATTTTCCTTGTCACACGTTAAGAAATAATTCAATGAAGTGTTTAAGCATAAACATTTATTCTTCATTTAAGTGCACGAGGAAATTGTTTTTCTGCATTGAAATGGCATTTATGTCTTCATGGTAATGTGATGGAACCTGCATCACATGCTGAACATCTGGAGAAACAGATGCTGAGCCCCTGGTGTGACTCATGACATCACTAATGGTCCCACGGTTATTTTTATTGGACAGAATGTTATTGATACCAAAGTTTTTATTAAAAGAATATAACCTTATTGCCTGGTTATAGTTTGTCGTGCATTTTGAAAGTATGCAGTTAAACATGTTGGCAGACTTCACCTTTTCTACATGTTCTATGGTGATGAAAACTGACTTGGGTCTGCTTAATAATAGTTTAAAAAACGAAATGTGTCCCCCATGGGAAATAATATAAAATGTGGTGAAGGTGTCTTCTACGTCTGTGGAATTGTGTGCTTGGGGAAAAGAACCTAACATTTGAATTTGAATGAGATTTAAATCAACATACAAAAAAAGAAGGAACATTCACAATTATAAAAATTAAAAATCTTAAATAAGGACAGACATTACAAAAAAATTCATTAGCATTCATTTATTTTCTACTAGATACGGGTTTAATGTGTATTAAAAAAGTGTATTCTCTAGATAGAAAGTTATGCATATCAATCCAAAACATTTAGGAATACAATGGAAAGGTACATTAAAATGGGTCTCCATAGCCAGACCACAGACATCACAAAACAATTAATGTTCAGTTCAAACATTACTTAAACATGCTTTCAAAAATATATATTATATGTTAAATGAAATAACTCCTCTTCCATCTTTATTGAAAATAAAGACCACACAATATTTCTGTTATCTTAAAATGTGCCTGGTAAATGTCTTGATTTGTTTTTTCAATCAAGGCTGACACTGTTCTTCATCCAGTCAGTTCAATTATGATGTATAACTCTTCTAATCGCTCTCATTGGCGTCAATAGGTTGTAGGTTCAAAGCTATTAGCAAGGCCAGTTCCCAAGGTGTGGTGCCCTAGATTTTAAAGTGTGGTTCCCACGTTTTGTTGCTGAGGCCCCGGTTCACCCACCGGAACCAGGCCCCTCCGATCCGTCGCCGCTCGTACCCGCTCGGTTAAGGGGCGTTTGCGCACTCCCGCGACACCAGGAAATATGGCGGCGCTCATGACTCTCACTCAGGTAATAACTCTAAATATCTAAAGAAAACTGTCAAATGTCATTAATGATCAAAATTAAGTGGCTGTGACAGTCGGGTTATGACTTTAGCACGTTACCACTGTACACGCTGCTTTGAATACCGGCCATTTGAACCGTATTACCAACATTTCGTTGTCAACTAAGTTAACATGGTTAGCTAGGGTGAGTAAGGATAGCCAAGTTCCTATACGCTTCAACGGAATTGGGAAGCTAAGCTTACTATTGCAAGGACAGTTAGTTAGCAGCAAGGTTAGTTATGTGACTAGTGAAAATAAAAGCATGGGTAACTAGCTAGAAAGTTAGCCTAAACGGAACAAAAACAAACCTTTACTTGGTTAGCAAATGTTAGCGACCAAAGCTGTGTATCTACGTTTACCGAACACACCTAATGATGTCGCTTCAGTCTACTGACTTTATAGCTATGTTTACCTTTCTTACAAATTCATTCTGTATATGTGCTAGCTGACACTCTTATTGTAACTTACCGGTGTTGTATGTCTTATTTCTCCTCTTATCTGCTTCTCCAGCTAACAAATGGAAGCCCAGCCTATGAGGGCTATTACAGACAGGTAAGGTTACTGCTGTGACTTCAGTGCAGCTCTTCTAGTTTTTAAACATTTAAATGTTATGTCTTTTTTAAATCAATTTAAAAACACTGTCATATCTGCTGCTTTTTAGCTGGATCCAGGAAACACAGGCAGAGTATCGGCTGGAGATGCTGCTCAGTTCCTTAAGAAGTCAGGGCTGTCAGACAGTACATTGGGGAAGGTAGGTCACGACCTTGCATACATGCACTAAAACAGACTGTTCAATTTGATCTATGGCAATTAACCGTTTTGTCTTGTACTTTTTTAGATTTGGGATTTGGCAGATTCTGAAAGAAAAGGCTATTTGGATAGACGGGTAACACTCAATTCCTAAAAAGCAAAAAGCTGTGATTGGTGATGCTGATGTGTGCATAAAACACCAGACTTGACTTGCCTTCTTCCTCTTTCATAGGGTTTCTTTGTTGCTCTGAGACTTGTGGCCTCTGCACAGGGTGGAAATGATATCAGCCTTAACAACCTCAATCAACACTTAGCTGCCCCCAAATTTGTAAGTGATGAAATGACTTATGTTAACTGCAATATCTAACACAAAAGGTGAAAAACTAATGTCTGGATCCACTTTGTGATTTTTTAAATGAATTGGAGTTTCCTTAGCCAAAGCTATACCCTGTCATCACATTTCATGAAAATAGGGCCAGCAGTTTTTAAGTTTTTCCTTGGCTGAGGTAATGATGTGGTGAAGAACACACACAGTAGAGAAGAGCTTTTGCTCATGACAAATGAATGGACAATGAATGTCTCAGGAAGGGACAAAGGGAGATCACATCCCTTACTCTCTGTTTATCTTACCCTCCCTTTATTTTTTACAGAAAGATACCAACAGCCCATTATTGACAATTTCAACAACTGGACCTGAATCACAATGGGCAATAAGGGTGAGTAAATAACATTTTTTTTTAAATATCTGGAGAAAATCAAGCATGTCATCTAAACTCGAGTTCCTTTTTTTCCTAGCCTGATGAAAAAGGGAAGTTTGAAGGCATCTTTGAGAGTCTGTGCCCTCTGAATGGCCTACTCCCCGGCGAGAAAGTCAGGCCAGTTTTGATCAACTCCAAGCTACCTCTGGATGCGTTAGGAAAGGTGAAGTTCACACGTTGGAGTGATGTGACACACAACACTGCTGCAGTCTGAAGCTGGCTCATTTTGGTATTAACTTAATGTTTCTGCAGATCTGGGACCTAAGTGATGTGGACAAAGATGGACAGTTGGACAAAGATGAATTCACAGTGGTAAGCTGGTGCCTTTTGTTTACTTGTCGCCCCGGAGACATTCCAGGAAGCTATTGCTTGTATTAAATGTTTTTACTATATTTATAAATGTCCATTTCCCCCTCATTTTCCAGGCTATGCATCTTGTGTATCGTGCCATGGAGAACGAGCCTGTCCCAGCCACCTTACCCACATCCCTCATCCCCCCTTCTAAAAGGAAAAAGTCTGCCAGTGCGATGCCAGGTGCCGTGGCCGTGCTGCCTGCTCTGTCCGGCTTCATGGCTGGCACCGCTCCTCTCAAAGATTCCCAGCGAAGCACTCCTCCTCCTCTGGGCCGAGCCAGCCCCCTCATGACCAGTAACCTCAACCTCTCTCCAAAACACTCCTTTAAATCCAGCCCACAGGTAATGTAGACTCCCTTGAAAAACTCGGAAATTGTTGATGTAGGCGTAGTGACCTCATCACTGCATTGATTTGTCAGCTTTATTCTGTGCTGTGTGATTTGGTTTGAAATCAAATATTACAACATTATTCGGAAGAATTAAATGCATCCCAATATATAAACGGAAAAACCCATTTAAAGGATTTAATGAATATTTAAGATCTACTCTTCTATTACATCCAAAAACTATTAATTATTGTCAAATAAAAAACACGGTTTAACTATTTACAAATTAACAAATGATGTATTTAGACTACATGATTTGTGAATAACATGATCAATCAATCAATCAATCAATGTTTATTTATACAGCCCAATATCACAAATGTTACATTTGTCTCAGTGGTCTTCACAGTTTGTACAGAATATCATTATGACAATACGACACCCTCTGTCCTTAGACCCTCTGTCCTTAGACCCTCTGTCCTTAGACCCTCACATCGTACAAGGAAAACTGAGCAATCTGGTGCCACTGAATGTTTTTAAAGCTCGGTTGGATGCTACTCAATCGGAAGCTGTTGGTACCTGTTCATGTGGATAGTTATGTAAACTGTAATCCCTGTAATTATGCTGTATGATGTCCTTTTTGTTGTTCTGTTTATGTTTTTATGTTTCATGTGGAACCTACTTGAGCAGGTCTCCCTTGAAAAAGAGATCAATGATCTCAATGGGATACACCTGGATAAATAAAGGTTTAAATAAAAATTATTAATAAAAAAACCCACATGATGTGATATAATGTTCACATATAAGTCTACTGAAAGTTGAGAAATGTTAATGCATAGTTAGTTCTTAGCCCTACTTTCTCCATCATAAAATACTTACATTTAGTAGAAAAGCTACATCACTTATTTTATAGCTGTTTCTGTACATCTTGAGTGAGGCAGTAACACTCCTAGGGTGTTGTGGGGAGTAGGGAGTAGTTTGGGTAGTGTCACTCAGCTGTTTCACTGATTGACTCATCTGTTGCTAATAGGTGCAATGTCATGTATGTCCGGGTTATCTTGGGTACATATTATAACTTACATGTTTCAATGTTGCTAGTTATATTCAAGTAGTATAAACTGAAAAACACAAAACAAATCATTCAAATATTCTTCAACACTTCAATATATTTAGTTTTATATTTATCATTTCATTGCTCCTCCCTAATGAAGTATCACAAGGGCAGAGCCTTGGAACCAGCATTACATGTGTTGATTGTTTTCTGTTGCTAATGGCTGTACTTGTTTCTCCACATTGCTTTGAGCATTGTGCCCTGGCCAGTGTGTTCCTCTCTAACTTGTTATAGCTGCAGGGATATTTCACCCATGACCTTTGAACAGGTTTCCTTCAAAGGGAATAGAAACAAGACTCTTTTTTTCCTGTCGTGGACATTTTCATTTAATTGCCTCCGATTTTCGTTTTCTTTTATCTTACCCAAGGCATGAAGTCGCAGTGCTTATTCCCAATTTAACTATTCACTATGTTATTTTATATCATGTGCAGAGTATATATATATCATTATTAGTCTTTATTAAACAATGAGCATTACAACTAAAATATATAAAGAAAAACAATTAATGATTTTATGCCAGATTTAGCTATTAGCTAATTTTCATCTGCAGTCACTGGACAGGTACTGGACAGGTACATACATTACAAGTAGCACACACATAACACATTACATCGTCTCTATCACACTAGCAATTATGAAGACATATCTGAGCACCAATCAATATTTAAATACCAACACATTTACAACTATTAAACTACAATTAATTTCAATAATAAAATAAATATGCTCACTTATTTACAGTAGCTTGAACCTTTTTTAATATTTTTGATGGGTCAGTGATATATCCACCTGCTATTGGTGGTGAAAGGTTGATAAAGAAACCAGTATATTTTCTTCAGGCGAGGCATTTTAGCAATGTTTTTGCTTTTAACCAGTGTAATATATAATGCTACATTTTATACAGTCCACCAAAAAAAACGATTGTGTTTTAGCAGATGTTGTGTCCCTCATCTAAAATCATATAAATGTTGCCTTTCTTTTTTATTCCAGCCAGAGGTAAACTGGGTGGTACCGTTAGCTGACAGGGGGCGATATGATGAGATCTTCAAGACAATTGACGGCGACAATGACGGCCTCATTAATGGAACTGAAGTCATAGAGATCTTCATGCAGTCCAGTCTCTCCCAGACCATGCTGGCACAGATATGGTGAGACCACAGCTTGGTTTAGATGTTGTTGTTCCCCTTTGAGATCACATTACAGCAGTAGTTGACATTGCTATTTTTAGCTAGATACTTTTCATATAAAATAACACATTTTAAGAAGGCAAATCCAATTAAAACAAAAATAATGGTGTTTTGTCTACTCCCATATTTCCACAAACTTAAATGACTACCATAGTGACATTTCTTCAATAATATCATACCGGTCCTTTTGAGATGGGAGGACTGGCTTAAGCTATCTCTTTTAAATTGATATTTTTTTTAGCTGCTATGTTTAGTATTCTAAAAACAATTTACTATCTAGTCTCTGTTAGGGAAATAATTTGCTTAGGTATTCAACCTGCGACCCAGTTCATCATGTTCTCCTCTCACTGTCTCCTTTCCCATGGCATAGGTCTACGGCCTTGGGTATAGCTGCTATCTCTTTTAAGGAGGGGCAGCTTGGGCGCATTGTTGTTGCCAGTCTATGACAGAGCACAAGCCGCCATGAGGTAGTTTACTGTTCAGGGACGAAGGTTCCCTGACACACATTCTTTTCTATGGACAAGAGCTCTAGTTAGATTCAGGCTCCATAATTGTTTAGTCTCACTGATGAAGAATGTTGATTATTACACTCCAAACTAGTTAAAACCTCGAGCTGCAGAAAGAGTTCTTCAGAATTGATTTGGCAACCGCTGTGTCAACTCGTGGCACACCACCTGTCTTGCCAACTCTCCGGCCGAAACTCTAACTAACCCTAACTAAATAAACCACCAGTGTTTGCCATCAAAGCTCCAGCTCTCCTCGTGTCTCTCTGAGTCCTGACTCTCCATTGCTGGAGAAGTTTCCCTTACAGTCTCAATATTGGTCAATGCTCAAAATAGAAGCCCAAAAGAAGCGCATCCCAATAAATATTTGATCACTAAGTCTGTATAAGAAATATTAGCAATAATTAAAAACAGTACTATTTGAAGAAGTTTTCTTCATTTGTTTCAAGACACACTCAAACATAATTTAACACCTGCTGTAATCCTCTATCGTATAGCACCATCTGGTGGACAGTTTAAAACTACATTTAAAAACACTGAAACTGGCCATTGGCCTTTTTTTAAGTGGGAATTGATAATAAAAATGACAGGGTCTAATTTATCACGAAGAATACAGTATCATGTGTTTTGAGTGAAGCCTCGCCTCCTCCCTGCAGGGGACTCGCTGACACCAAACAGACGGGGAAGCTGAACCGGGAGCAGTTCTCTCTGGCCATGTTCCTGATCCAGCAGAAGGTCACTCAAGGCATTGACCCCCCCTCCACCCTAACCACAGACATGATCCCCCCATCGGAAAGGACTGCAGCTTCAGCTTCTGTGAGTCCTGATTAAACCCACTGCAACCCCTGCTTCATATTTCAAATTCCCTATTTTAAATCCTTCTGTCTTTCAAGCCAATTGTATTTGACTTCTTGCATCTTTACCTCAGTAGTCTGATTTCCTGCTACTATCTGCACTTTAAATGCTGAGGTTTTTCTCTTGGCTTTTCAGGCTTGCCTTGCAAAACAGTTTTTTATGCTTTTGCTTTTTGCTCTCTCTTCTACCCTACCCAGAGCTTTGCAGGGCTAATGTCAGCTGGGAGGCCTGACCTTGCTGCACTAGCTAATGTGCGCAGAGTGAGTACTTCCGCTCTGTTTCACAAGGTGGCGCTTTGGTTCTATCATATCTTCTGTATCAGTCTGAAACACTCTCGCAAACAGGAACATATTCCATGTGTTATGTATTTGTTTACCCACTTTCTTTTCAAGAAAGGGTAAAACATGTTATAAGCTCTTGTTTAATTGGCTACTTTCTTGTCATTCCTTTGAATTTCCTCTAAATGTGTATATTCACAACAACAACTCTGCTAAATGCAAACACTGCCACCTGCTGCACATTCATCCATGGTCTGTTATAGCAACCAGTGTCAACTAAGGTCCAGCTAAAGTATAGTTATTTATTCAGCCTGATCTCACCAGTCTGCGTACAAATGACACGACTTTGCAAAGGCGTGCAATAGATACGCAGAAGTCCGATTGTGCGCGCATATGATACGCCCACGTTACGTTTGTTATGAACGTATGTTAAATACGTTTTTTTTCTACAATTTTCTCCGACGTTACGTTTGTTGTGAACGTATCTTAAATGTGTTTATTTTCTACATATCTTTGCCATTTATTTAACCCTAACCCTAACCATAACCCAATAAGCTGCTGTGTCGTTTATTGCACTGCAAACATTACAACTGTCATTGGAACGGCGATCAAGCCTGAAGCCACAGAGCTCTTTGTTTTAATGTGTGAGGTGCAATATCAGCGTATCATATGCACGCAAAAACGGAATTCTGCGTATCTATTGCACGCCTTTGCAAAGTCGTGTCATTTGTACGCATTCTGGTGAGATCAGGTTGATTTATTATAGTATGTAGTCAAAAGAATATAGATTATCATGCTATGGCCAACCAATGATTAGATAGGCTTTTAATAAAAAAAAACATCAAGATATTCTCTTCTTTTTGGTGCCAGAATATATTTTTCTCAAAGTTATACTCGCACGTTTGTTTTGAACAGATTAAGATAGTTAATGGAGTAAAATCAATTAGGCAGGGGTCTTTAAAGACATATACTTTTTTTTTACTTTAAGAGAAGTACTATCTTTACATAAAATAAATATATATTTTACACAGATTAGGCAATTTCACAGGTACTTTTTAAAGGTGGAATATGAAACTTAAAACATACTTATATAGGGAGCAAAATGTATAAGTGTCGTGGCTTCCTTCCTTGTCTTTCCATCGAGCCACTAGACGCCTTAAACAGACAGTTCTAACTCGTTTCTTTCCTTTAAATTACTCACAGTTTGAAGAGTTGCGTGGCCTCCGATGGTTTAGAATGATGTTGCGATGTGTTTGCTCAAAATAAAATAACAAACTTTTGCACATGCAACAAAGAAAATAGGCCTTTACAGTATTCAAAAGAAATAGGCAAAACAACTTAGGTATTCTTTCTTTCTTGATAATGCTTCTAACTTCATAACTTAAATAGTACTTGTAGGATTTGTATGTACGTGTACGGTACGGTACAAAACTGTTCCTCGACGGCGTCTCTCAACAGGTTGCCCATCACTGTGGCTTTAGCACAGGCGCCGTGGGAATTGTAGTCCTTTATAGTGCGTTGACTACAGACGTCACAATTAGGTGGCCTTTCTTATAAAATCAAAATACTGGCTCTCACAATAAGTGTTGGAAATGTTCGACCAATGATTGTCAAAGAAGTGGATTTTGGGACCCTGATTTGTCAAAGTCTTTATATTTAGAACAGTTTTGAAGCCAGATTTCACCTTTGTGTTACACATTTCCTCTTGTCTGTTGCATTCCTCCTCATTCATGTGTTGTCTGGAACCCTTGACCCCTAACTAGCTGTGCAAGGTGTTTGTATTTCCTTCCTGTGTCTTTTGTTTTGTTAGACGCATCAGCAGGGAGACCCTCTCTTCCCCCTCTTTACATCCATGTCCTCTCTGCTCTCATTCTTCCTCTTTGTCCCCTTCCCCTATTTGAACCTCTTATTCTTTTTTTTCCACGTACATTTGTTGCCTTACCTGCCGTTGTTGTCTTTGTTCTCACCTTCTCTTAACCTCATTTCATTCATTGTACTTTTTTGACTACATTTTCCTTTCCCCTCCCCTCTCACTCGTCCTGTCTGTGTGTCCCTCCTCAGGATAGCAACAGCTCCACAGGGTCGGTCGATCTGACAGGCATCAAAGAGCTGGATGACCTCAGCCAGGAAATAGCTCAGCTGCAGAGGTGAGCCCCTGAGTAGCAGGAGGATAGCTGTGTCTCTCTTCCTCTAGTAAAAGAAGGGTCTGTTATAGATGGGTGATGTTCAGGTTCAAACTCTTTAAATCTATTGGGTATTTTGTTTATCAAATAATGTGAACCTTCATTTAACCAGGGGATATTATTAAGACTGTTTTTAGTCCAAGAGAGAATTAAAAGAATCTAACCATAGAGCCTTTCTTTGGGGCATCGAAGCCTTCATTAAGTACAGGACTCAAATCATTTATTGATACCCAGATGCTTAACATTTTCTGTATCTACAACACTAGAATCGTCGTTTTTTTTAAACATGACATGCCTACACATATACTAGCACTCGTATAACAGTCTATATATTGCCGAAAGGTTCATAGATCAGGTGCAGCATAGAGAGAATCCTGACTGGCTGCATCACGGCCTGGTATTCAAGATTCAAGACATCATTTGTACATGGCTACAGTGTAGTTATGACAATTACAATCTTAGGTCACAGGCTCCTCCAACAGTGTAACACAATCCAACTGAAAAATGGTGCCAGTAAATACAAATAAAATAGAATAAAGTATGGCAGTTGTATGTCTTGTAATTGCATTGTTGAGGAACCTATGACCCAAGTTTTTCATTCATTACATACTACATCGAAGGTGTGTGTATGATATGACATTAAACCTTTGAATCTTGAATGAATTATGCAAAAATAGTTTAAACAGATATCGCAGACAATGCTATTTTTCATTACAAATCCCTCAACAAGTTACTACACCAGAATAATTAATATAGTGCCAAGTAGAGTGACCATAAAGTGAAGTGTAACTGTCATGCATTTGACTAATGGTGTTATGTTGGAAACCCCATCAGTCATGCATGTTTAAAAAAAAAAAAACGTTTTAAATGTCACACTTCCAAATTGACACAGTTCATTTTAAGCATTATGTTCTGCCACCATAGGCTTTGATGGGAAGTTATAACACTGTTTTACTTTAATTGTCTTCCTTTTTCAATGTTATTCCCATAAAGAGAGAAATTCATCCTGGAGCAAGAGATCAGGGAGAATGAGGAAGCCATCAGACAGCAAAACAGTGACGTTCAGGTAAGGCTGAGACAATTTGTATTTGTAAATCGTCTATCAACTGACATTTAAGAAGTTGAACAATCAGTCTCTGTATCATGCAAGCACCTGAGCGTATGTTTCTGTGTTGGTCGGACGGTCAGGACATGCAGAGTGGACTGGACAGGGAGAGCAGCAGCCTGCAGGAGCTGGATTCTCAGAAGCAGGATGCGCAGGAGCGTCTGGGGGAGATGGACCAGCAGCGCTCCAAACTGGAGGGGATGCTCAACGACGTCAAGCAGAAGTGCCAGGACGAGACCCAGATGGTTGGACACTTCTTCATGCAACATTCATATATCTAATACTAGGGATGTCCCGATCACCTTTTTTTGCTCCCGATCCGATTCCGATCATTTGATTTTGACAATCTGCCGATACCGATTTTTCCCGATCCGATCTTTATGCAATGCATTAAGAGAAAAAAAAGCTGTTACACTGCCTTCGCTTTCACTTTTAATACTTCCAAACTCCTGACATATTCTCTGTCCCGACTCCCGAGTCACCAGCTGAACGTAGCCTCTCGTTAGCTTACTGCTACTATTAGACACTGCGCCCTGCCCACTCCACAGATTTGAGAGAAATAAGCAGCCAGGTCTATGAAAACAAGCCCAAAAGAAGCAACACATACATGATGTTGTGTAATTTGAAACCAAAACTAAGGCCTCAGGATGACTTTAAGACGTGAACATGGTCATTTTTGTTTTGTAACATTAAATAAAAGTATTAAAAAAATTCCCGATCCCCGATTTTTTTTCCTCCTCATTCCGATCTTTTGAAAATCACGTGATCGGCTCCGATCCCCGATCACGTGATCGGATCGGGACATCTCTATCTAATACTGTAATACTATTGCATTTTGGTACTGTGCTTCTGGTGACATAATACACATGCATTTATCACCTGGCTCTGATCAAAGTGGATAATGTTTTAGTATTTTTGGATGACAGAGATCAATCAGATGTCCAACAGTGAGGTCAGTTTGGGTCAAAGTTTGTTTAAAGAAAAATGCTGCAACTAATCAAAGACATCAAGTGTTTTGAAATAGTGCAGATCATATGTGTTTTGCTTACTTGGGAAATAACAGCATATTCGGAGGTTAGGCGCCACATCTTTTATTTTAATGACCTGAAAACCAACTTTAAAATATTGCTGCTTTGATCTGTTCTGATATACAGCTATTTCACACTCTGCATGAGGCTCCAAATAAAACAGTCTCTTTTTGTATTCTCCTGTCATCCTCCAGATCTCGTCCCTGCAGAGCCAGATCCGCTCCCAGGAGAGCGACCACCGGAGCCAGGAGGATGAGATGAGCCGCACCAAGATGGACCTGAGCCGGCTGCAGGATGAGGAGGCCATGCTGGAGCAGAGCCTGCTCTCTGGCCGTGTTCAACTAGACAGCATCACTAAATCGCTCAAGACAACCCAGGAAGAGATCAACCAGGTCAGTACCGATGGAGCTACGACAGCTCACGGAGACCAGTTGTTGCCAGAAAGCTCTATGATCAAGTCGGTATTTAAATTATAAATATAGTTTGAGTTGAAAAAACAAACTAAGCTCTGGTTATCCCCCCTGGGTAGAGATGTGTGTCTGTCTACTCATCTGTGAAATGTAGACTTGTGTTTTGAGTCGCTTGTGATGGTCGTTTCAAATACAAAATCTCACTGTTGTAAACATTAGCTTTGCTGTTACCTTCTTGAACATTGTGCTAGTGTGTAAGTCATACACTGAGGCACACATAGTTGAAGTGAAACTGTTGTCACATATGGGTTGGCATTTTGTTTTGATCTTGCTAACCACTAACCCCCACGCACATAATTTGCTAAAAATTGGGTGCATTCCTCGATCTGCTGAAGACTTGACTCGAGAGGAGCGTGTTCGTTTTTTACTATCAGCGAAGATAGACGGGGCTTCTGCATAAATTGAGGAGCTCTTTTCCAAAACGCTATAAAAGCCAAATTGAGTTTGTTGTGCCATTTTTGCTGTGTACTGAACCTATTCACTGCTCTATCAACGTTTCATGCCAAATCGCTATATATCCTATATATATATATATATATATATATACATTTAATATTAACAAAATGTGTGGGTCTAGGTAAAAAATGTCATTTTCCTGACAACTATTAAAATGGATATATAGCGTTTTGGAAAAGAGCTCCTCAATTCTACTTTTGCATTGAAAATACTTTGAAAGAAGGGTCTTTTAAATCAAAGAAGCCCATCTATTTCTACCAGCAGCTCTGAAACCCATTGAAAAGAGACTGTAATGGAACACAAAATGATGTTTTATGAAATCAGAAATGGATCTTTTTATTTGTTTTCAGGCTCGCAGTAAGCTGTCGCTGATCCAGGACAACCAGAATGAGGTGACTAAGACCATTGAGCAGTACAACAGCGCTCTGAGCGACATCAACGGAGGAGACTTCAACAACCTGCCGGACTTAAGTGAAGGCTTCGCTGAGAAGGAGAATGGAGGTTTCAGAAGTGCGGTGAGTATTTCTTTTAAGAGCAATAATTCATAGAATTATAAACAACTCGGATACTTTATTTGCCTTTCCTTCTAATGAGGTGCACTTTTCATATCACCAAATCGTACTGGCCTGATTCATGGGTACTTCGATGCCAGAAGACGCAAATACACTGAAACCTTTTTTGTTAACCAGTTTTGTGTCCCAGAAATGTTTAGCTGCTTTATGCCATACATTACCATGTGTGTTCTGCTGTAACGTTCTTTTTTTAAATACATTTATCAGGATGGCTCTTTAAAGTCAAGGATAGCCATGTTCAACAACAGCACTGCTAAGGAGCCTCCAGCAGACCCCTTCCAAACAGAGGACCCCTTCAAGTCCGACCCCTTCCAAGGTCTGAATACCTTCTTGTTTCTCTTACGTTCTCACTCCTGTTTTTCTGTTAGGGTAAAGGTTATTCCCTACTCTGCCAGCTGTTCACCTGCATGTATGTGTCCCTTGTTACATAAGCATTTCCACGTCCTCTACATACATTATACATGCCAAATGATGGAGTTTGAATGAAATGGAAACATTGGTTGTATATTGTTCCCGTCTGCTTTAATTCATGCTGTGGAAAACGTTCAAAGAAAGCTCTGATTATTTATTCTGTAGAGGGTGAAGATGACTGAAGTCCAAAGCCAGTGGCTATGTTCTCACAGTCTTGTCTTTTTCTTCTAGATCCATTTGGAGCAGATCCTTTCAAAGAAAGCGACCCCTTCAAAGGCACCTCATCTGAAGATTTTTTCAAGAGAACAGAAAAGGCAAACTTGTTTGGGTCCTCGGACTCCTTCAGTAGAAAACCCACCCCACCAGCCAAGGTATCAAACGCCTCTTTAAAAACACGTTCATGATGTTGATTGAAGCTTCTGATCATGGGTCTTCTGTATGCACTAGGGATGTAACGATATATCGAATATCGCGGTAAATAGATGTCTCAATACCGTCGTGAGACTGAGAAAATATACCGCGATTTTTTTTTTTTTAAACCTTTATTTAACCAGATGGTCCCATTGAGATCATCAATCTCTTTTTCAAGGGAGACCTGTCCAACATGGCAGCAAGTAGGTTATAACATGAACATACAACAACAGATAGCACAAAAGGACATCGTATGTACAGCGCTACATGTACATACCTAGAGACATTGACAAGTACCAACAGTATATTTATATCTCGCCTTGTCAATAAGCCTCACCTTCTTGGCAACAACTGTATTGTTTTTGAAGTGGTGGAGAGACAATGCACAGTTTGACCCACTGCTGTCACCCATGGCCAAAGCATATCTCTCTGTCCCAGCAACATCAGTACCAAGCAAGAGAGTTGTTTCCACAGCAGGGGATATTGTAAACGCCCAAACATCCCAGCTTCTACCTGGAAATGTGGACATGCTCATATTCCTAAAAGATAACCTTGATGATGCTGAGTGAGTGAGTGAGTGAGTGAGTGAGTGAGTGAGTGAGTGAGTGA
>CALSBZ010044954.1:530064-543708 GCA_943591055.1 Gobionotothen gibberifrons | reverse complement strand
AGTGAGTGAGTGAGTGAGTGAGTGAGTGAGTGAGTGAGTGAGTGAGTTACTTGAAAAACTAAAGTGAAACTTGATTTATTCTATTGCAGGGTCTGATTATTATATTGTTGACACTTTAAAATACTACTATCCTACTAAAATGCTGTACAAATCAGATTTATAATTAAATAAAGAAAAACAAATTCAAGTAAATAAATAAATTCACATTTATTTTCCTTTATTTTTCAATATCGCGATAAATATCGTACCGTGAGTTTTGGGTATCGTTACATCCCTAGTATGCACTGTAAAAAACTTTAATATTACAATTCCTTTTCGATGTTTAATGGCTCTAAAAACAAGCTTTGATTTGACTTCACTGTTGTAGATAACTGGAAATGCAAACCAGCACTACAAAGGGTTATTTTTGGTGGTTGTGATTATATAGCCATTTTGTTTGTATTGTGTTCGAGATCTTTGTAAAACTTACTTTTGCTTTTTGTTGTTTTTTCTCAGCCAAGTTCCCTCAGCAGTGACTCCTTCGCATCAAACAGCCCCAAAGCAGGTATGTTGGTCTCAGACATCAGAGGATGTCGGTACACAGAGAGAGACTTTACTCTGGGGCTTCTCAGTTGTAAATGTAAAGGTTAACCTGAGGTAGCAGTGTGTTTGTGCCAGGACATGTTGTTGTTTCTGGACTTCTTGGCTTTATATCATCACAACGTTTCTCAGTTTAGCTTTTATTGTTCTTCCAGTTTTAAATATTGTAGTCAAACGTTGCTTACAGAATCAAACAAGTTGACAAAGATTCAATGCTTTCCTGTTCTCAGTCATTTGAAAGATGTAGGTTGTATATTTTCCTCTATTTCATTGTAATGACTGCAGTCAGGAAGGTGATGGCCCTGCAGTAGAGCAGACGGTACGTTGGCTTTTTGTCTCTCATACAAATGCACAATCATCTCTGTGCTATACACGTGCAGATTTTCCATCCAGAATGAGACTCTATTAACCGCCATCTGAATGTGAAAGAGGGTTCTTGTTGTGAAACGGGTCTCAAAGAGTCATTCTTTGCCATTCTGGGTGACGTGTTAGATTTAGATTTTATTTTTGAGGGCATGAGGGGGCAAACAATTTTTTACTCACTGTGGCTTCAATTTTTCCTGTGGTTTTGGGCTATTTTTAGCAAAGTACCTACGCATTTAACTACTGGCCAACTAAAAATACTCCCCCCTACCCTGGAAAAACAGGAGGCCTGCAGGAGCCAAACATAACAGAAACGTTGTGAGGACTGGAGGTCTACTAGAATACACTGCCACTCCTTTAACCAGTTCTCTACTGCCTCTGCCCTGTCTTTATATCTGCTGCTATTGAGCTGCTCTGCCTCATTCGCTACGGAAGTTGTTTTAAGTTAGTGGCTGCCTCTGGTCGATGCTCTGCCGTGCTACACACCTTCAGAGGAACACAGAGGCAACTGTAGGCCTGACCTGAGTTACTGTGCGTAAAAGAAAACACTGCGTTCTTCACATGAATGGGGTCTCTTGTGGTTGCATACTCACAACAAACATATTCTATTACAATGTTTTGTTTTTCCACTGTAACCATCTGCAGTTGGCTTTTATTTTTTCATTAAGTGGCATACCACTGAGCCTCCAAACAACCCGGCACAGTTCTGGTTAACAGTACGCCAACTGACGCCTTTAATTAGTTGATCACATGCATACGTCAGGTTAAACAAAAACCTTTTGCTTTCCAGGTTTTTTTTTGCTAAATGTCATGGAAAATTCAACCGTAATGCCACATTCCACGCTCTGAAAATAGCCTTTTCAGAATAAGCACAATGCATAGATGGTTTTTATAAGCGTGGTTTGAGGCTGAACTTTATTATAGCTTCTGGCTTTTTCCATAAACGTATTGAAAGGTTAAAAAATGCATTACAATGTATTTTTCTCTCAGATGTGTTTGGGACGGCAGACCCCTTTGGAGGCAACTCTTTTGGAAGCAAGGGGAGTGGATTTGCCGACTTTAGTCAAATGTCAAAGGTAAGCTCTGGAAAGTCTTGGAGTTATGAATCAGTTATACCAAAAAGCATAATTTCCCGCTGTGTTTGTAATTTTACTCCAATCGTGAGTGATTTAAAAAAAGAAATCTGCCATTTATCACCTTTAACGCCTCTCTGGTGTAATGCCAGTTGCTTTAGAGTTGCTGACATTTCTGTTAGAGTCATCAGTTTGTGTGATAGTTAAAGACATTCTTTTGTGTTTCTTTTCCCCTGTGTGTGTGAACAGAAGTCGGACAACCCTGTCCTCCCATCAAAGAAAAATGTGCCTAACCGGCCTGCACCTCCCTATGGTAAGCCCCTATTTCGTGTGTGTGTGTGTGTGCACTTGAGCATGACTGTGCTTGCAGCCTCGTTGACATTAAAAGGTTGACTGACATTCATAGTTAGCATACAATGTTGGTTTAAACCAGGTGACAGAAATACAGTTTATCTTGCCATTGTTTTTTTGCATACCTTTTTGTAGTGCTCATTATGATTGACTTGTCCTACTAAAAAGACATGTTTGTGCCCCTGATGGTATGCGGAAAAAACCAACTTCCCTGTTGAACTGTGAGGGTGCAGAGAAAGCAGTTTCTTCTTTTTGAAGTTGTAAACAGGAAAGCTGTTGCAGAGGTATGGCACCACTGTGGTTTTACACACTGATGTGCCCTTGTTAGCGTTATTAAGACGCCAACAGATAAAACAGTCTTCAGTTAAAGTTATAAATAGTGTGATGAGATTGAGAGCCGCTTTTCTATGGCCCTATGAATGCATTTAGCCTCATGTTTTATCTTGTTGTTTCACTAGTATGAATAGTCACACGTTGCCCACAGGCCATGCCCAGCCCATGCCCTTCCTCTGTGACCTTGCACTTATTCCTTTAGCAGAAGCCACAGCGTGAGAAAGTTGATGTTCCGCTTTGCTTTACCACACGCGGAGTGGTAGAGATGAGAAGCCATGGTTAGCCAGCGAGCTAGCCCTGAGATGTGCCTCATATGTTATGGGGAAGTGAAAAGCCCATGTTTAGTTTGCTTATTTAAAGCTAGCACTTCTACTGTTGTTCTTAATTAGACAGTGGGGCTTTTATTAACTTCAAGCCATTCAATCCCTTCATGCAGCTCTTGGTTAACAATATGTGGGAGATGAATATTTAAAGCCTCATTACAAAGCTGTCATTATAGGAAATGTGTTCAAAGCTTACATTGTACATGGGTGTGTCCGTCTTTAACCATTATGTGTTCCAGAAAAGCGGCACCGCTGGTTAAGCATCAACGCATCAGTGAGCTTTATTCAAAAATGTGGTTAACACCTTTTTTTGAACCAATATCTCACTGGGTGACTACTATGCATACCATGAGCTAAAGGTCGGCTTCCTGTGAACATTTAGCATCAGAATATTACACATTAAAGCGTGAGCTTATTCTCAAGGGGCTACCTGTTGTTGGCTTATAAAGTAACTCAAGGGTGTCGTTTTACACATTTATCTTTTTGAATGTCTTCCTTCTCCACGAGGTTTGCTCAGTTTGACAGCGTCAGAGCCACTCCAGAGCTTTTGCTCCACAGCAGACAGTAAAGACCCTTTTTGTTACAACACACTCGAGTAAAGAATCCAAAGACTGTCCTGTGGGTTTTGCAGAATTTGGCTCTGTGAGTGTAATCTACTTACAGTTCTCCGAGGGGTCAAACATCTTTGTCTGCATGAGCTGCTCATGATCTCACTCTTCAGATGCTGTTTGCTGAAGGCTCAGAGGTGTCAGCTCTCTGGGCCTTATTCTGTTAACTTTCTCACACACGGTCTCACAAGCGAAGCAGTCGCAGGACCTCCGTGCTTACTGGCTGTTGACTAACAACTGACAGATCATATAAAAGCTTTTTAAGGGCTTGGTGTAGAAGGAAATGTAATGTTTGCATGACTGACTTGGACAGTCCTTGTACTTGTGTACATCAAGTGGATTGTAGCGTCCGTCCGCCTGGTTATGGGGTTTTTTGTATGCTTGCTGACGTCTCTGGCTTCAGCCTCGGGCAGGAAGTCAGGATTGATTCACTTTTAGTCAGCGAGTCAGTGAACTTGCCTGGTCAGGTAGCACTTTTTAAAGTCTTGAAGTACAAGCTAAAGGCGTATTCGCTGTCAAAGCATGATATGCCTGGAAGCGGAGCACAACAGAGTAAATCTTCTTCTTTGTACACCCGTTTCCGCTTCTTTGCCATCCTGTATACCCTGAGCGTGCTCTGTGTGGCGAAGATGCATGGCAGGCTTTGTGTTGGGTTTGTATCATTTGACATGACATGAATTAAATGTATCCCTCCTGCCAGCATGAGAGTTGTAAAAGGGATTTGTGTTTTTTATATTTAGCTCTGTATTGTAATTTTTGTTTTCCTGCCAGGATCTGAATGTGTCAAGGTAAGACTGTACAAGGGTGTGGTAGTCAATCCTTTGCATGTGAAAAACCTGTGCGCACGGCAAAATCTGAGTACGTTGATGTGTGTGCACGATGTTAGTAAAGGAGGGAAATATGTGAACACTAATTGATGGCGCTAGTTTGTCAGTGTGTATTCTGTAGGAAGCTTTTAGTGTTGCTTTCTGCCTTTTCTCTGTAGTGAAATAGTACATTTGTTTGCAGATGCTTTTCTCTTACTGCTATATTTCAAATCATTTTAGTTGTGTGAAAAAGCTTGTTGATGTTCTGCCTAATTAGCAACACTTGATTTCAAATTTGCATCCAGCCTTCATTGTTACATCTTGCCCAGTGACTTATCCCTGTTTTTATGTTGATATTTCAGTCAGCCTGTTTTTGTCCATAACTAATGTTTGTGTCTCCGCTCTAGTTTGGAAATGAGAGCCAGCAGCTGGAGTGGGTGAAGCGGGAGAGCGAGCGTGAGGAGCGTGAGGAGCAGGAGAGGCTGCGGCGGCTGCGGCTGCAGGAGCAGCAGGACCTGGAGCTGGCCCTCGCTCTCAGCCGGGCCGACATGCCCTGACCGGCCGTCCTCCACCACGTCTCTCTGTCCTCTCTCCCGCCTCCTCTGACCGCATGACAACAGCACCAACACTGGCCCCACATGACTCGCAGCCCCTGTTACCAATTTGTGTTAAAGACGAGTGTTTTTGCAGCCACGACTGGACTCTTGTCTACCGACTCCACATTTAGCGACCAGTTATGGTTCATTGCTCCCAAACTACATGGCAACTATAATCAAGGACATTAAGGGAACCACTTGATTTAAGCCCGACTTCAACCTGCAAGAACATAGCGATTTAACCCAGCCCTGAACCAGCATGATAGCCCACTATATCTAACTCCATATTGTGCTACGGCCTTATCCAAAAGCCTTTCTGTTGCAAAGAAAATAACCTTTTAAAGGAGTATTTTACTGTTTCATTTATAAACAGAAGCATTGAATCTGGTGTATGAAGTCCTTTTTAAAATGCACTGTACAAACTGTTTTATATATCCTTTAATTACTTAAAAAAAAAAAATGCAAATCAAACCAGATATGCCAACTAATCTGTTGGTCTATGATTGAGTTTGTCCAAAAAAAAAAAAAAAAAAATGTTTAAAGAAACTCTGTCATGTGCTGTAAATATTGTTAGCTGATGGTTTCATATGCAAGCCGTGAAACAGTCCATCTTTAGAAACCATTCCTGTCTTAAAGGACTGGAGCTTAGTGATCAGATCATTAATGGCATGCTTTAGGTTTTTATTTCAAATGTTACGAGTGTGTCCTGCCATTTATGCTTGCGTATGGAATAGTTATGACCTTAAACGTATAGGGTTATAAACATTTTGAATATTTAAACCGGTCAACGGGGATCAGACTAAATATGATGTTAGAGAATGAAAGCCTTGGTTCAATATGATTTAACCCCATATCTTCGGTTGCCTCTTCCATTCACATTTATGAAGACGCTTATGATAATCCTTGAGGTCTTCCTCCCCTATGAACACAGCTCAGTCCCCGTGCAGCTATGCACCCTCCCTCTAATGTCGACAGCTTGTGCTTGTGGGATGGTTTATCATTGGTTGCCTTGTTGTTACGCCCAAACAACTTGCACTCCCATACAACTAAAAACCTCTATAAAATGGAAGTAGTGTAAACCTACATTGTTTGTACTGATGCGGTTACATTTAGTTCAACCCTTTTTTAATTATTCTCACTACCACTGATACACAGTGACATCTGCTTTCAATTAGTTTGCCTTTCTCTCAACACTCAAATCAACAAATGGATTTTTTTTTTCTGTGGATTTTTTTCCTCTACATTCATTTCTTATGATCCAGTTGGAGGACATATTGTTTTAATGACTTTTAAATATTGCATTCTTGTAATTATATGACACTAATCAGGTTTATTTGGCACATAATGTACGCACTGTATTCCAGAGCTTACTGGACACATGCAGAATGGCATCGCCTTATTTATCAACATTGTAACATGTAACATTGCACAGTATGTTTGTGATTATATATAAAAAAAATTCTCTGTTAAACTTTAAATGACTTTTAATTTAATAAAAGGGATTTTTTTTTTACGTTTCTGGAACACGGTAAGTATCTCCTTTTGAATTATATATTAAGGTTCACAAGTACTTTGTAAAATAAATGTATCTAATGTCACTGTAGGACAAATAGCTCAACATTACGAACACGTGTTTTGAAGGGAAGACAATGGTCTACCCTATTTTTAGCTCTTTATCTGATGCTTTGTACAGAGTTATACCATGTGTTTGTATCTTGCATCGATATTGGAACAAAAAAAAAGTGAAATGAGAGTGATACATTTGCATCTCCCACTGCAGATATATTTGACCCAATGTGTACTTCCTCTTTTTTAAAAATAAGATAAATTCTAGGTAAGTAAATCAGCACATTTAAGTCACATTCAGTTTGTACATTTTATTGTTGTGGGTGAATTGAAGATACTCAACTGCGAAATTCTGCTTTTGAAGTGTGTGGTTTTATTAACTTATTCTGAAGTTTTTGAATTGTCATAATAAAACAAAGACTACTTTGTCAATCACCAACCAACCACATTATTTGAAGAAAAAACGTTTAATATGTACTTTTTCAAAATGCCATCTGGTTTTGATATATCTACTCAATGCAGCCTTTGATGCGGGAGAAACAAATGCTCCCTGACACCATGCAGACATAATATGCACAGACTCAGATACTTTGAAACTGTAGTGCAGTGACTCTGTGTAATTGTAGTATTAAGGCCCTTTGATGTGCTACTATAATTTCTACCCATCAGAAAGGGAGTCTAAGGGCTCCCTGATGAGGGTTTGCTGTGTGCCCCTCTGTCCAGACGGCTCCCGGCTCACTCTGTAATTATGGAAATGGAGTGTTTGTATTTATAGGCTAAGCCCACAAGCGGCTGCCCTTCTGTCTTGCAGCTGCAAAACATCACAGTGGAAATCAAGTGCCCATGTTTTTAAATTAAAGTGGGTATACAATGGCAACATGTATAACCTATTTTAGTCTTACTGATCTGATGGTCTGCAGGCCTACTAAAGTCGTAGTAAGCACAGCATATGAAAGCTATTGTTGAGTGGGTGGATGTGGTTCATTAAACACAATGTGAGAAAAAGATATACAATGACTTGGCATTCATGGAAAGAGAAGAGGTCCCCAGTCAAGTGTTCAATTTCATTGTTTTTAATATTTACAATAAATATACATTTTACAGTATAAAACCATGTACATATTTATATAAATTTAAGTGAAAAATAATGCACAGGACATCAAGCCCTGATAGTGAACAGAGGGGCTGGATCCAAGATATTCACATAGAGACAACATTGACACCAAATATGAAAAGGCAATAAAATAAAGCAGTTCAGGCCATTCAGACATTGAGAGGCAGTTCAAATAAAAACATTGTCCCTGCACATGTTAGGCAACTATGTGCATTTCAACCCTGTCAATAAGAACATGTACTAAATGTGGCCATGTCGTTCTGTCACTAAGAGTTTTACAGTAGCACAGTCATAGAAAGGCACTTTTGTGTCAAACACAGCGTTCCAGTTCTGTCAAATGGAGTAATATATACAGGGCCAGCCCCTTCTTGGTCTTCCTGCTCTAAAGCAAACAATGCTTTTCTAAAGCTTTTTTATTGAACCAAAGTAGTACCAGCTACGTTATTAGAAAATAATACAACTAAACTTTTTTATTCAATATTATATATATATATAGATATATATATATAAAAAGACTTTGGTCATGTGGACAACAATTTAAATAAAAATACATCAGTTGAATCACAACAAAAAATAACATAACCCCATGTCCTTATGTGGCCTCCTTCACATGTGTCTCTTCATGTGAAGTGCCAGGTGGTCAGACCTGGAAAAGGCACGTTCACACAGGTGGCACTGGAAGGGCCTGTGTCCGGTGTGTTTGCGGAAATGACGGGTCAGCTCATCGGAGCGGGCGAATTTCCACCCACAACCTTCCCAGCTGCAGTGGTACGGCTTCTCACCTGAGAGGACAAAGAAAAGGGAGATTATTAGTCTGTGTTGAAAGGGGAAACATGATTTGGAACTAATGTAAGCCAATGCGTAATTGCGCACAGATGTAACGCTTTTTATCATGATGAATAGAGGCTCAAACTTACCGGTATGAGTTCTGAGATGTGCCTTCAGATGTGAGCTCTTGGTGTAGGTTTTTCCGCAGCCATCATAGCTGCAGGTGTGCGTTGCTGTGCGCTTCCTCGGCCATGTGCGCCGCCCTCTCTTTGGTTTTGAGTCCAGCAGCTCAAGGGGGGAAGAGGGCGGTGTGAGCATCACCCTCTGCGCGCCTGGCTGCATGCTGAGCCCTTCGTCGTACATGCCAAAGGCGGTATGCGGAGCGTGGTAGGACATTTGCATCTGTGGAGCCTGGTGGTGGTGCGGGAAAGCCGCCGGTGTGTGATACTTCTGAGAGAAGTTCATGGGCTGGCACAGCTGTGCCTGGCAGTCTGAGGCTCCCTGCTCATCGGGGCTGAGAGGCGGGGTCATGTTGCTGGATGCTCGTGGGGAGATGGCCACTCTGGGCTGCTCAAAAGACATCATGCACGAAACGTTCCCTTCTTGCTTGATTTTGCAGCTTTGGGGCACCATGCCTAAAACGGGGCCGTAACCGTCCATAGGGGGCTCAACTTTGATTTCCTGGCGGGGAAAATGTGCCGTGTTGACATAAAATCTTCCCTGAAAGCAGGAGTTGCGGGCAATGTCATAGCTGCTGGTTCCCTCGGAGCGGAGCAGCTCTGTCATGAGGCTGGCGCCATACGGCGGCGGCGGGGAGCGGTGGTCGTCTCCCGGGTAGGATGGCACAGTGATTCCCGCCGTGTACATGCTGGGGTCGGCTGTGCCCACAAATTCCGCCGTGCTGTCAGAGCCAGTCGTGTTGGCGAGGATAAAATCCAGATCTAAGTAGTTACTCAGATCCTCGTCGTCCCTTTTGCTGTGATTGTCCAGGTTGTGTACCATTTCCATCATGGAGCAGCTGCTGTTGGAGACTAGTTTGTCCATATCTCCTTTCCACCTCTGAAAGAATAAATAGACATTGTTAGATATGAGAAATAGGATGTGAAGATAACAAGTGACATCCAACTGGAAAAGTTAGCCATGTTACACAAACACTGAGTTTTCTTTTGTTTTACAATTGTTTTAAGTTATTATTTGTTTAGTTTTCACAAAGCCAATAGGCTAGATTCGTTGCAACAGCTTTACATTATACTATATTTCTTTTCTAAACAGGTGAAACAAAGTGAGACATGATCCAAGTCAACCGTTTCCAAATATTTTTGAATGAAAATAAACGCAAATGTCAAACTTACGTTTTCATAGGTTTTTTCTCTTTGGTTTGTGAATGTTGAAAATGACGGTAGCATCACTCCGGATAAGGCCATCGTTAGGTGAAATAAAAGCTATTTCTTGTCAAAGTCGCACCAGAACCTGTGCGTCTCTTTCACTGTCGCTCTCCACTGCTGCACTCCAAAGGCATGAACAAGTTTAAAAGTGGAAGGAGGTTCTCCAAACCTTATAACTCTCTAACCGGACAAGGGCTGGCCAATTGTGAGAGCTCAGGAAACAACGTAAAGTTGGTAAATTTAGCTCTTTATAAAGCGGCTCCTGCAGGCAGCGGGGCTCAGTGTGCTGTATGACAGGCAGGCAGAGCAGAGCAGCCTATAAAGCTGAGCCCCGCCCCCTCGCACTGACGCAACAAGCTAGACACGCCCACCTAGAGTTGGAAAAAAGTTGCAGGCAAATTACAAACACAAGGGCAATATAGCAACCATAGATACTTACGTAATATGCTGAAAAGAACAAGCTTAATGACAGAAACTGCTGGAGGCCAAGCCGCACCAACAACTTAATATAAAGGCTGTCAGGACTTCACTTAATCATCTCAACAACAAACGAGATATGAGTTATTTAATGAACAGTAATAAGTTATAACACATAAGATTCAGAGTAGTTAGTTTAAACCCTGGAAGAAAAGACAGAACCAATATGTATATATTTAATAAAATACAGGCAATTGGGGATTATGGCAGACTTCTGAAAGCACTTGAAACACAAATATGTCCAAAAACATTGACATTTATGTTTTTTGAAGGACCATTTATTTTGGTTAAGTCTTTGATGTAACTACATCATTTCATTTCTAGCCTCAAAACAAATGTTTTCTTTGATTTCTCTCCATAAAAAAGACACAAACTCCAAAATCGATTCTGAACTTTCTTCAAAGGCTTGTCAATCAAGTGTAATTATTCAAATGGGCTGTATGTACAGTGACGGATATTACCCGTCACGTGTGTGTGGCTACTGCCTCCACCTGTTTGGCGCGGCTCCCTCTCGGCTCATTATCATTAATGGAAGATGGTTTTGTTCTCTCACTCACAGCAGGCTTGTCCAAACAGGCGCCAGGTTCGTCTGAAACGGTTTTCACGGCTTTTAAACGCTCTAACCACTCCTGATGTAAACATGATTTAAGGTAACGTCCCATTCAGGTGTAAATGGAGGATTGGAGTCACATTTACATCACAATTCTGAACTGCTTGTAGCTGTTTCTGCAGAGAGAGATCTAGTTTCTGACAGGAATCCTGTTGCGCCAGACGTCATCAGTCCAACTGTAACTCCGCACTTTATGTCAATTGTGGATCCTTAAATTAATGTTAAAATAGGTTCCTTGCTGTAAAATAGCTCACCCTATAACTTTACTTTTTTTTTAGAATAGATATTAAGATGATCCTTGCATCCTTTTGCACACCACTTTCATAAGCAATATGCATACAATCCAATTGCTTTACTTAATTGAAGTATTACAGTGTAAACATACTCAATTAAAAGTAAGTATTATAAAGCAAAAGTAAGTTTGTCATAATGATGATGAAGGGTCATTTCTGTCCGCATTTTAATTGATATACTTTTACATTTTATTATTTTATTAACATCAGTGCTGTCAACTGTAAGCAGCCATTTACAGTATATCGTTTAGACTTGTACGTACTTAATTTTTTTAAATCTTAATATTGGTTGTGGGAAATAGTCTAAAATGTACAATATGTACCTATTATGTAGTGCAACTGAATTATAAAGTGTTATAAAACAGAAGCACAGTTCTTGAATAAATCGACTTAATTACTTTCAAAGACGACAGCTGTATGTAAATCCATGTGTCATCATTTAATCCAGCACTCCTGTGAATCACTACCCTTCTGCAATAGGTGCAGTACTGAACTATGTGATAAGTACTCAGTTTGTTTAACCGCTGAGCTCAGGTGACGGACACATCACCTCTCATCAAGCTGTCATGTTCACTATCACCAGTAAACTCAGTCAGTGCAGCTGTGAGCTTTCCATATCCTGATCCCTGATCTGTGTTCAGTGGAAAGTGCGTCACACGGCAGGAGTTCAGTAAGGCCGGAGAGGAAGTGTGTTTCTAGTGGCTGTGGAGCTGAAGCCCTGATTTCTGACCCCCTGACCACTGACTCTGACCTCGGATCTGTGCAGCACTCCTCTTCTGCTCTATGTGAGAGTTAGAGCACTCTCACTTCCCCTCTTACTCAGCTAGCCTGCCTGTAACGCTTTGTAATGCTCCAAAGTTTGAATTTCAGGAACTTTATCCACTGCTGAATACTTCAAGTCATATTTCATAAGTTACCTGCAGAAAACCGTTTGGATTTGCTTTACAAGTCTGAAGGGTGGAGGGTCTCATCTGTTGAACATTAGTGGTGGACATATGATTGTGCTTTAGTATTATAACCAGTGTATCGCATGTCTGTGATAATCAACTTGTTATGATCTTAAATACTTTGTCCAAAGGAAATTACATTTTTTGTTTAAAAAAGGGTTCAGTGTTGGCTTAAAGAGTAGTTATTTGGGAAATCTTATATTCTTTCTTGCCCAGTTATATGAGAAGATTGATACCCATCTCATATTGGAGTTCAACATGAAACTATGACCAGGGAATTCTTAGCATACCCTAAAGTCTTGAAACAGGCAAAAAAAACACAATCAGACTCCTTGCACCTCTTAAACTCACTTAATAACATGGTACTTCTCTTTTGTTTAATCCGTACAAGAAGCAAAGTGTTACAGTGACAATTTGTGGTTTTACAAACGGTTCATGTGCTGGATGGGTGCAATAGAGTTCAAAGGCTGGAAGCACTTTCACATGTGGAGAGGATACGTTTGTGAAGGAGGTCTATATAAATGTACACTTTAATCAGGATTTAAGTTTAGGAAGATACACATTTTCCTGTTACCTTGATTTTGAAATCCCCTTAACAAAATCCACTTTATCAGACTTTAGTTTACTCTATTAAACACATTTTATTCAAAATATTACCGAGCAAAGATAAGTCCTGACCAAAACTCCCACTACAATAGAAACGTGTATTCTTTATTTGCACATACTCATGTCTTAACGCTGCCAGACCAGGTTAACGGGAGATTATATATACCTTACTAGACAACTTTGCACCTGCTGGATTTAAATGTCAGCCAGACAGATTTGGAAAAATTAGCACTTAAGTAGCCTGAAATCATGTAAAACTGCACACTGTGTGCTCTGCTCTGTGTGCATCAAAGGGATGAGAAAAGCCAAAAAAAAAGCTGCAGTTGGCAAGTACGGTGTTTCCCTGAAGGGAGCGCCCAGTAATTCGCATGACGTTTAGGAGACAGGTTTGTATTTCATTCTGATCCGTCACTTCCTGTGGAGAAGTGTACGTACCAGGCGAGAGAATTTCATTTGGGAGAATTGGGAGAGCGAACAGTGCCTCATACGATGGGTGGGACGATGTTTTGACTGCATTACACCACATAAAACATTTCTAAGTGGAGCTCTTGGTTAAAGAACTTTGTAAATAGTTAATAAATAAGTGGTGCTTCATTTCTCCCTGTAGGCATATTGTCCTCTAGATGCCCCATCCACAGAGAGGTCGGAGGTCAAAAATAGGACAAACACCTTGGAGCCTGCAAGGATTTAGTGGCCTCCTCAGATTCTTGACCCGGTGTCCTTTAGTTAAAACACTCTCTCCTAACCTGCCGCTCCTAAATTACACATCTGACTTTCGCTGCTGAAGGGGAACGACCAAAATCGTGTGTGTGTGTGTGTGTGTGTGTGTGTGTGTGTGTGTGTGTG